>JASDQU011104507.1:42623-53321 GCA_032191745.1 Picea mariana
ATGGACAAATTACAAGGAACAAAGATAGATTGGTATGTAAAGGATATGCACAGATTGAAGGAATCGACTTTGAAGAGACATGTTCCCCAGTTGCCAAAATGGAAGCAATCTGTTTGCTTTTAGCTTTTGCATGCTCCAAGAATGTTAAAGTATATCATATGGACATAAAATCAAATTTTTTGAATTGGGAACTCGAAGAAGAAGTCTACATTGAACAACCAAAAGGATTTCAGTTGTCAGAGAACACAGACCATGTGTGTAAATTAAAGAAGTCCTTGTATGTTCTAAAACAGGCTCCTAGAGCATGGTACTCTAGATTGGATAAGTATCTGCAGTAGGCAGGGTTCAGAAAAGCAAGTGCAGACAACAACCTCTACATCAAGGTAAGTCAAGGTAATATTTTATTAATTGAAGTTTATGTTGATGATATTATTTTTGGTAGTGATGATGAGAGGTTAAGCCAGAAATTTGTAAAAGACATGCAGAATGAATTTGAAATGTCGTTACTTGGAGAACTATCCTTCTTTCCGGGACTTTAGATATGTCAAAGCAGCCAAGGAATTTTTATTTCTCAAACCAAGTATATTAGACAAATGCTAAAGAGGTTTGGAATGGAAGATTTCAAACCAGTTATCACTCTCATGCAAACCAATTGTAAGTTGAGAAAAGATGATGATTCAAAGTCTACAGATCAGAGGCAATATAGGTCAATGATTGGCAACCTACTATATGTGACAGCAGCCAGACCAGATGTAATGCAGGTAGTTGGATAGGTGGCACGATTTCAAGCAGCACCAAAGGAATCACATGTATTAGCGGTAAAGAGGACCTTCAGATATCTCAAAGGAATAGAAGAGTTTGGATTATGGTATCCAAGAGGAAAAGATCTATCACTTATTGCCTACACAGATGCAGATTGGGTAGGTTGTATTGATGACCAACAAAGCACCAGTGGAGCAACATTCTACTTAGGTGAGTGATTGGTATCATGGCTAAGCAAGAAACAATCATCGATATCTCTATCTATAGCTGAGGTAGAGTATATTGTAGCAGTAGCATGTTGAACATAGGTTCTTTGGATGAAACAAACTTTGACATATATACAAGTTGAGTATGATGAGCCCATTCCAATATATTGTGATAATACAAGTGCCATCAATATCTCAAAAAACTCGGTGATGCACTCGAAGACGAAGCACATTCCAATCAAGTATCACTTTCTACGGGAACAGGTTGCAGAAAATAACATTAGAGTTGAGTATGTGGGCATGAAAGAACAAGTGGCAGACATCTTTACAAAACCACTTCCACAGGAAGCCTTTGAATATCTTCGCCAAAGACTTGGAGTTATTTCTACTCCAAAAATGATTTTTTTTTGAATTCTTATCTTATATGTCTTAGATGTACACGAGGAAGCACCATAAGAGGATAGTCTGTTAGGGGGAGTAGCCCCAGATGGAAAGATACCATTTCCATTGATGACAAAGGGGGAGAGATTTATCAGATGCAGAGGACAGAGGCATGGTTCCAGGGGGAGTAGATTTATCAGATGTAGAGGATAGAGGCATGGTTCTAGGGGGGAGAAGATTTATCAGATGCAGAGGAAAAAGGCATGGTTCCAGGGGGAGCATGAGTGATATGATTTTAGTATTGCATCAGAGTGTTACCATCAATGCCAAAGGGGGAGATTGTTGATTAAGGTTGGTTCACATTGATCTCAACCCTTGGAAAATGACCCGTAGCACAAAGGTTTGGGTAATGGAACCAATATTGTTTGATGTAAATATGACTCATTATTGTTTTTTCATGGTTGATAGTAAGTAAATATGGATAAACTCCAAAGTGGTCCACTTATGGTGAAATCCCTCACAGGAAGACGCTTTGTGGAGTAAGAGAACCCATGCTTAATTANTGTAAATATGACTCATTATTGTTTTTTCATGGTTGATAAGAAGTAAATATGGATGAACTCCAAAGTGGTCCCCTTATGGTGAAAGCCCTCACCGGAAGACGCTTTGTGGAGTAAGAGAACCCATGATTAATTGTGGAATAATGAGATGAAGGAAAGTGAATTTGTCAGGGAAAATGTCCTAGATGGATAGTTCTTGTCATGTCATTTCCGATGGTACATGGAACGTCACATAATTCCTCACGGTTAGAGATTTATGGCCATGAGAAGTTGGAGACCCTAGGTTTGGGTAATGGACCCAAGTTTGTTTGATGGGTAATAGTATGTGTTATGATAGATTTTCAGATAATATTATTCTATATGTATAGTACATGTCATGCCATTTCTGGTGATATGTAGAACGTCACATAACTCCTCACAGTTTGAGATTTATGGCCTTACGAAGTTGGAGGACCCTCATATGTCATCTAGAAGCCCCAAAAGGTCAAAGTAATCAAAGTGGTTTAAGATATTTTAAAAGGTAAATAATAAAGTGAAGTGATGATTGTATTATAATTCAAAGTGAATAAAAAATAAATTATTTCAATAATAATTTTAATGGAGAAATTAGAAGTGGACCCAACCCTAAAATAAGGAAAGTGGGGCCAAGTGACCTAGAAGATGTTTTTAAGGAAGCTACTTGGAGAGTATAAATAAGAGGCAAGACTATCTCATTTGAATCACACTTGAGCATATTTAATATATATAGGTTTATGAGGTATACAAATGATATCTAAGCCAAAATTCTGAGGAAAGTGAAGAAAGAAGGCCGAAATGCAAGGAAGGATAAATTCTTTTGATGGTGCTTTCTAAGGTATGTTATTTTTAGGTCATCTCACCATTTTCACTATAACTTTTTTCTATAATGATTCAGATCCTGAAATTGATATTAAAGTGAGAAAACATATCCAAGTATCTGTGGTTAAAAATTCAGCTTGCGGGTCGTTGTATTTTGGAAGTTACACTCTGTGGAAAATAAGGTTTGTGGCCAGCCTTGAAACTAGTCAAAATCAGGTGTTTTGGGTAAAAACGTCATAAATTCTTTATAACAGATCCAAATTCAGTGAGACCAAATGTGTTGGTTAGGGTATAGTCTATAGTATTATGTGTAACTTTTTTATATCATTTCGTCAAATATTTTGTGTGGGGCATGCTCTACAAGGTTTCTCTCTAGAATAAGCCAGAATTCAGCAAGGTATGCCATTTTTGCTATAACTCCTTTTCTGAGAGGTTCCAAGTAGTGTCACTTGGAGGAATTAAATAAAAAACATTGAAGAACATTGTATATCAGTTTCAGATTTTTATACATTACAGGTTCAAAGTTATTATTACTTCAAGTTAGGGTTATTGACTAATCCAAAACTAGGCATGTGAGACTAAAGAAAAGTTTGATAAAAGTGCTAGTCTCTTGCTGTTAAAGTTAAGGAAGGTTTGCAGGAATGTGATTATATACACCAGGTCTATTACAGAGCTACAAATCAGATTTGTATGATGAAATTGATGAGGGATTTTGGTTGAGGTACATGTTGAGTACATGGTTAGTTGATGAGCTGGCACACATACATGAGGTGTATACTTGATGATGTTGGTACATATTGATGATTCATAGTTGATGAGTAGTTGAAACATGATTGTAACATACTTGGTACATGGTTGGATGCACTTGTTTATGGTACAGGTTGATTACAGGTTGGTGCATGGTTGATGCACTTGTTTATGGTACAAGTTGATTACAGGTTGGTGCATGGTTGATGCACTTGTTTGAGGTATAGGTTGATTACAGGTTGAGGTACAGGTTGATGCATGGTTTAGATTTATTGGTACAGGTTTACAGCAGTATATCTCACAATGATAGTGTGACAGTGGTTCCATCATTCTACTTCTNAGAGATTTGGTGAGTTGGAACTTCCCTCAGGTTGTATCCTGAGAAACTAGGGGGTTGGAGCCTCCTTCTAGTTGCAGCTGGAAAACAAAGAAAGTTGGTGCTTCCAATGAATGTAATTCTTCAAGACATATAAGAAAAAGCATTTTGTGTTTTTCTCTCGATTTGGGTTTCCACGTAAAACACTGGTGTACTGTGTATGTGTGTGATTTTTTGTTTATTACTGCTCATTATTAGATAATAATTCTACATTGATATAACATTTGAAGAAAAAGGATTATAATTACATTATTATTGATTCACCCCCCCTCTCAGTAATCCAACAAATGGAACATTCATAAATAAAATAAAATTTCGTCACAATTGAAACATTCACAAATTAAGTAATCCCTTTTTAAGTCTGGGTACAATGGGTTTTGTACTGTAGCAGAAGAAGATATGCCTGGGTCGACTCGATTTAGATTGTAATCGACCAACAACTGTTCGCCTGTCATTATTGTTTTCACCACACATACAAATATCCTATTACCTTCATGCTCCTCAAAAATGCAATTGGGTTCCTTTCTTGTCGTCTCAGGCCTTGTACTATTTATAATACATGCAATATTCCCCAATGCCTTTAGCTTTCCATCAATATACATAGTCGCTCCTTTATTTTTATTATTGTTTTTCAGTTGTATATAATTTGCAGTGAGTGTGTATCTCCGCATACTAGGCATATATTGGAGTAGCCTCAACCATACTCCATAAGTGTAACATGGTCCAACATACTCAAAAAATTCAACCAATCCGCCATATTTTACCTTTATGTCGTCCATGGAGAATAAACCAATGCCATGGATGGATGACAAAGTAATGCGATACATCCTCTCATTAACACAGAAGTCAGTGTCCAACTCTGGAAGTTCCTTGGGTACCCACTATTTCAGTAGGTGTTTGTACCTCAAGGGAACCTCAATGTCACCTATGCTCTCATCGTCATAAGAACCTGATCTTCCTTCAGCAAGAAATAATTTCATGCACCTACCAAACTTTCTTCTGACCTTTTCACCTCTAGTTGATTTCTCCTTGTTACATGTGTTGGATATGTTTTCCCTTGTACCTCTCAAAATTTCATTGCTCGAGCTGGATGATAGGTATGATAGATACATATTTGGTTGTACCTACACTCCATCGAGTGAGAAGGAAATGTTAGGCCAACGATCTTCATATTATAGTATAGCTAAAGATAAACATTGAAAATATAACTTGACATGTAAGACTTTATCATCTAGGGTTGGAGCCCAACCTCTGAGAAAACACAAAGTATTTCTTCACTTAGTATTTTGGGTAGGTGTTGGGCCAAGAGAAAAAAATATATTAAATGTTGTTGAAAAGAATCATGTTGGGTGGGAATTGAGTCAAAAGAATTAAATGAATGCTTCCAAGATTTGTTGGGGTGGAAGGAAGATCTCAAAATAACCCAACGCTATACATCAAATAAATCTGGGTGGGAGGGTAGTCTATAATGAACTAGATCAATGTTGATGTTGAAGATGATTGTTTTGGGTAGGCGTTGAGATAAAGAGAACCAAAACTACTACCAAGAGTAGCTATGGTAGAGGAGTAGACCTCAAGTAACCTGAGCTATATGAATTGAGTTTGTTCATAAGTATAAAGTTTCATTATCCAATATTATGTGTGCTAGAAAAGTGTAGGTAAATATTTGGATGATTCATTGCTATGGAAACTACTCATGGAGAGAATGACACCATGTATCAAATTGCATATGTGCAATTTTATCTTGTTTGATCTCTAACAATTACATCAGAAGAGAAATCTATAAAACATATATACATATATATGATTTATATAGTTACTGAGTTAGATTGCTAGAGTAGACTGTTGGATGAGGAAGAACAAAACCAAACCAATGCCTGGAGATAGGTGTCCAAAGTAGATAGATTTGTGTGCAGAGGACATGCATCAGTTGAAATGTGCCCAACATAGTACCAGTTGCAATTGTATTCTTTCCCATGATCGAGAAGTGCACAATTGATATAAAAAAGTGTCAATTATATCTTGTCAAATTCCAAAGTGGTAATTTCATATAACATAGGGATTATAAACTTATAATCTAGGAAGGATTTCTTACATACAAAATCTGGTTGTTGTTGTCTTACCATAGATATATGTGAGTTGAGAGAGAAATGTCATGGATAAGAGCCATGAGAATGGAGCTCATGAAAACTGGTGTGTAAAAGTGAAACAATCAACTAGAGTGAGGGTGTAGGAAAAGTGTGTTGATCCACCTACATGAGTTGACTTGAATAAAGCCATGTCAAAATTCTACATAATGAACCTCCTTTATTGTTGGTTTATCAATAAATGTGCAACCAAATCATTGTGTCAAGATGACACTATATCAGTTCGTGGAGCATAATTGTTCTAGGGAATAGTTGTCAACAACATGGCTCCACTCTCATTTTCCCTTTGTATTAACCCCTCCAACCCCCTACCCCTTCGAGTGCTCCTTGTACCACCATATATTCCACTAGCTCTTAGTCGCTCTAAGGGATTAATCCGTTAGTGTTTTTGGAAGGGAATCCAGCTTAAGAAAGAATTAGAGTGACTAATATATGGGGGTTTAGGTCCAACAATGTATATGACATCCCTAACTTGCGACATAGCCATGTGTGCTTCATGAGTTTCTATGTATTCACTAAGAGGGTTACCCATAGAGCATGGTGCAACATCATATAAATATCAGTAACGAGATCATGATAAACTATTATAACACTCTCCAATGAAACTTTTCAACCAGAAGATAATGTATGTAGGTCTTGAGAAACTATTATAACACTCTCCAATGAAACTTTTCAACCAACAGATAATGTATGTAAGTCTTCATGTGATGGAATTGAGCATCAAACCCTTGAGAGAGACAAGACATTTCCGAAAATAAATACGATGAATAAATGTTGGAGACCTAAAACTTGTAGACTTAAGTTTTCCTTCATATGATTTCCCAAAAGTGGTGAGCATGGATTCTTCATATAATATTGCACTCCATATGTAGGCCAAAAACACTTGTATCCTTCAATCACTACAAGTGTTTGTCCTAGTGTAGGATTTGATTGGTGGAATTCAAATTTTCTAGGTAATATCAAGTATCCTACCATTCCTAACTCGTGGGACAGAAAATTTACCCAATCCTAAATCGTGGGATGGAAAATTTACCCTTAACCGTTGTTGTCATTTCTCCAAGAAGGTGAGAGGGAAAGTATAAAAGCATGAAGACAAGGAGTAATTCATTTTTTTAAGGGAGAGATGCTCTGCATGAAATTTCTAGCCACTGTCGACCGTCATTTGTCTTCAAATCACTATGAAAGAACTCGCTATGCTTGGGAGGTAAATGAGCATGGGAATATACCAATAGGATTCATACTCAACGATTCTCTTTGGAAGGGGTAGGAAAAAATTGGAATAACATACTCAACGATTCACTTTGCAAGAAAAGGAAGTCAAACAAAAATATAGAAAACAAATATAGATTTAACACGACACTAAATCACTATCCTGCGAGGTGTGAGATCAATAGATGAATATGGAGGCAAATTTGCCTTGGTACCACTGCGATTTTGTTGAGGCCAACAAAAAAACAATGTAAAACTAAAATATTGGACATATACTTGTCTTCATATCGTCGACGGGAGACATAAATCATTGAGTAAGAAGGTATGATGCCATCCCATGTGATCAATTATGCTTCATTAGAAATCGTTTAGTTTGAAGGTATTTAAACTAAGGGATTTGTCCAAAAATGCTCTTAGTCGCTCTAATTCCACTAGCTCTTAGTTGCTCTAATTCAATTTGGGGGTTTAGGGTTTAGAGACTATTTTTGCAGCACCATTTTTGGGACATTGTGGGTTTCCTTCATACCTTCAAAAATCATGGGGTCAACAACATACAGGTTGATGCAGGAGAATCGCTCACTCATCAAGCGAGCCAGCGCATGGAGCAGAAAAGATAGCTGGACAGCGCCAGCATACATTTTGAAATGATTTGGAAATTGTTGTGTCGCTCTTTAATGAAGTCATTCATAAAGAAGCACACTTTGTATATGTAAATGGACCCTGAGCCTTTAAGCTCTCGTCCTTAGGTAGCTAAGGCATTTAATAGATATAATCCTGTTAGATAGGAATTAATTGTAGATTTGATAGTTGTAGAATTCGAGAGGGAAAACGGAATATAGACACCCTCATTTGTACATTGTAACATAATTGAGAAACATGAGTAGAAGAAAAGAAGAGCAAGCAGAGAAATTGTGGAGAACACCCATGTATAGATTGAATTAATAGAAGAAAGTCTTTGATTCAATTTCATGGTTTGTGTTGTTTCTCTATGTTGATATTATGCTCATGGATATTTGATTTCTATCATACACTTGCTTTGATATGCTGTGTATGTGAGTTCATAATTGAATTGAAATCTGTGAGAGTAGGAAATTAGTTTCAATTGTTTCTCTGTATTGGACCAGATAATTCCTGCAAGGGTGCAGTGGAATTTGTCCGCAAGGAGTGCATGACTGCAGGGTTCAGATAGAGGTGACTTTTGTTCTAAGTTCTCAGGAGTGCAGATTTGGCACCAGAGCCGTGCAAGACGTGCGCAGGCTGGACGAAGACTCAGAGTTGCAATTCTGAGTGAAGGGAGATTAAGACTGCTGCTGCAGGTGGGTGCACAGAGTCAAGGAAGCTTCAACACTTAGTTTTG
This sequence comes from Picea mariana, assembly GCA_032191745.1. NCBI lineage: Eukaryota > Viridiplantae > Streptophyta > Pinopsida > Pinales > Pinaceae > Picea > Picea mariana. The sequence continues at coordinate 51,206 of JASDQU011104507.1, forward strand.
TTCGAAGAGACGCTGCGGGGGGTGTGTGTGAGAAGTCTTCAGAAAGGCTTGTGAAGAAAATTCAAGCTCAGGAGGAATAGGCCCACAGGTTCTCTAAGGGAGAATTGCAGGGTTTCTGTGGAAAGCCCGAGAGAAGCTCCACAGGTTGGCGAGTGGCTGAACAAAGCTTCACAGGGGAACATTTAGTTCATTTCGCAGAAAATATTAGTGGAGGGATGGACAGGTGAAATCTTATGGAGAGACTCACGAAGACCCGAGAACCGTTAGATCTTGCAAAGCTGCAAGGAGTTTAAGGCATGAACATTCAAAGGTTCGAAGCCCAGGAGAAGGTGGAGCGTCGATCTGAAGTCACAGGAACCGTCAAATTTGCATGTGCCATCGCGTATCGGCATATCGCGAGTTGGAGCACCAAGCCGTTGGAATGGGAGTTACGATATCGCGATCCGTGATATCCCGAAGGGATCACAGCCGTTGATTGTGGGGACGCGTGTCAATAATCTCGTCATATTGGGGTTCGGAGAATCGAGGTTATCGACGACAGAGAACACTCGCAGGTCGGATTCGCGATTCGTGAAATCCTGAAGGTGACGGGGCAGAGTGGGACCCCGGGAAGAAGTGGAGTACAGGTGGCATTGCATTGGGGAATCGGCACATCGGGACTGGGAGTTTAGAAAGTCAGAGTGTCGACATCGCGAGTTGCAATATCCTGATAGGGAAAACTCTGATAAAAAACAAAGAGGAGAAAGTCAACGATTGACTCATATCGGGGATCGGGAATTTGGGAGACGTAAAGCACGTGAGCATAGAATTCGCGATATCGCGAATTCCGATTTCCCGATAGGTAGGGGAGATCAATAAGAAGTTGTTGTGGGTGAAGAATTCCCGATGGGGAATTACAGGAGATTTGACGCTCTTCAGGCCAAAGATTTGAGAAGGTCCTGGTGAGAGCGATCGTTCTCCGAGGAGCGAGAAGGGTTGCACCAAGTGGTATCGGAGCAGAAGACTCTTTTTTTCTATGACAGAGAGGGAAAGAAGGTTTCATTATGCCGCACAGAAGGGAGAGACAATCACCTGACCCAGAGGACAGGGAGGTGAGAAGAAGAGGCAGGCCGGCAGGAAATCCAGAAATGGAGCACCAAATGAGAGATCTCCGAGCAAGACTAGAGGAGATGGAGATAGCGCAGAGATGCGGAGCTGGCGCAAGGGATCATAGTGATTCCAAAGTAGAAGAAGAAGCTGGACATGCCAAGGAACAGGTCACAGCAGAGGACGCATCAACAAAGAGATTGATAAGAGCCATTTCCAGGATGAGTTCCAAGACCAAAATGGATATTCCAGCATATGAAGGAAGCTTGGATGAAGAAGAGTTGCTGGACTGGATCAGGGCTCTCGATACCTACTTCAATTATGAGGATATCGAAGAGGACAAAAAGGTAAGACATGCTATAACCAAGTTGAAGGGAGATGCAACCTTATGGTGGGACGAGCTATAGGCGGATAGACGTTCCAAAGGCAAACAGAAAATTAAAAGCTAGGATCGGATGATCGCGAAGATGAAAGTGAAGTTCATCCCGAGGGATTACTAGATCACACTGTTCAGGCGGATGAAGAACCTGAGATAGAAGTTGATGACGGTGAAAGAGTACATCGAGGAGTTCTATAAGCTCAATATCTGAGTAGGTCATCGGGAGAGCAATGATGAGAAGGTGGCGAGATATCTGAATGGTCTGAGATACAACATCCAGGATGAATTGAGCATGGTAACCATCCGAACAGTTGAAGATGCTTACCAGATGGCTCTAAAAGCCGAGGAGAAGCTGAGCTGTAATAAAGGACAGCGAGGGCGAGGCAGAAGTCATCCTAGAGGCAAGGCAATTGCCCAGGAGAAATATTAGAAGCCCAAGGAGGAGTGGAAGAAACCTCAGGGTAGGGTTGAAAGAGGCGGAACCTCACAGAGGCAGCCATATGTTGAGCCGAGAGGACCACAAAATGATCAACGGGGAGATTATGCTGATGCAAATACTCTTCCTCGTACTAGAGGTCGAGGTAGAGGAAGAGGAGGAATTATCACATGTTTTACATGTGGAAAGAATGGGCACAAGTCATTCGAGTGTCC
>JASDQU011104510.1:0-30045 GCA_032191745.1 Picea mariana
GAGAAAGGGAGAGAGAGGGGGAGGGGAGAATATAGGGGGAGAGAGATAGGTGGGAGAGATGGGGTAGTGCTATAGCAAAAAATACCACACTTATGTTTTTGTGCAATGGCCTAACCCTTTCCCAATGCTTGCTAGAGTTTTTCCTAAAACTGACCTCCAAAAATCATCTAAAAAACATGCTTTAAGAGCATATCTACAGGTTTCCCTATTGCAGCATGTGGACATCTGCGACATTCTTCCTTTCTCTAGTGCCCTCATTTTTGGTGAAAAATAAAATAATCCCAATTTTTCGGGTATGTTTTTCGGTTGGGATCGTTTCCCAACGACCATTTCCCATACATAACAAAATTAAACTCCCAAACCTATTTGGGAAGATATAAAACAACCATAGAGGGATAAATATGGAACACAAGTCCCCTGGTGCAAAGTTATGCTGCCAACATCTAGCAAGCCTCATTTCCCTATATTCTCTGAGGAACATCCCCTTTAATCTGGAAACTGCTTTTCCAGAGCTTCTTTCTCCTTTTATATGACTATAGGGTGTATCCTTATCCCTATTTGAATCATTGAGAGAAGTCTTTATTGGTTAAGTTGATGCTTGAAGATTCCTGGAGTAACGCAGATAGTTGGCTTCAAGAGGGTGCCTAAGGCTAGACAAGGTTGTAGCTTACCTTTTCCGCTTGCTGGTAATAAAAGAGCTTGTTTTCCTTCAAATTTGTCTTCATTGTACATTCATCTATATGCTTACTTTGAATCTAACATATTACATGCACATGTTTATGATCATATAACTACTTTCATCGCAGCCCTAGTTTTGTATATGTCTTGCAGGTTAATTCCAACAAAATATTAGGAGTTCTTCGACGAATTGGAGTAGGGATTGAATTCAAATGGGAGAACTAGGTGCACCTTATTTTCTCCTTTATATCCTTACCTTATCCCAAATAAAGCAGTTATTTTCTTTGATTTTTATGTGTTTGTCATTCTAGGGAGACAATTATCTGTTTCACTTGGTCTTCCACTACTGTGATTACGACCCACGAACACAGGGGAAAAATCTCTTAATCAGAATTGGTGGCTCTACTGAGAATTATCCTAGTTTGGGATAGTTGTAGGGTGTCTTGTTTGTCCTTTTTTATTTCTAGTATTTTTCCTATTTTCCAAGCTTTGTCGCAAAGATTTTATTATTTGGAAACTTTTCCATAAGTTTATGGGAGTCTCCTTGTTGAAAGTCCTTTTTATTTTCCCAATTTTACATATTTATCTGCATTGTTTTGCGATATCAGTTGCATATATCCACGCTTTCACTGTGTAAGACCCACGAATATCCACGAGTCTTAGCTCACACAGTCACAGAACTATGTGCATTTGTGAAAAAAATTTGTTTCTTCTTTTTTGGGGAGATTTATGGGTTTCTCCAGGTTATTCTGGGCTTCTTGAGTTTGTGATTGCATTGTGTTACTGTGTCTAAGCTTGTGAAAACCTTCATATCAAAAATATATTTCTCTTGGCTTCCCAACATTCTTAGCTTTCATTTTTAAGTAAAATGATTTGCATTTTGAAAAAACAATTCCCCCTCATGGTCGGGGGGGGGGGCATGAATCGTGTTTTATGAAGTCTCTTTTAGCATCGTTTATTAGTTTTGATTTGATTGAAATAAAATGAAAAACGTATTTTTAAGCTAGTTAGGTCTCTTTCTTTCTTTGCATTTTTATTTGAAAAAGAAAAAGATAGTAGCATAGTTTTTTGTTTTCTCCTCATCTTAAAATCATTTCAAAAGAAAAATAAGAAAAAAAAAAAAAAAACTTTTTGTTTTCTTCTTTTCTTTCTCTTGAAAGTTGCATTGTGCATTTTGCATCAGAAAAGGAAAAAAAATTGCATCTTTTGGTTTGAAGGATTTTTCATCCATTTTCTTTGTGAATCTGTTTTTCATTTGAAGAATTAGTGTAAATTTTTCTTTGCCAGTGTTCTTATAAGTTTCATTTTTTTAAGAGTTTCAAACAACATTAGTTGCACCTCCATACCCTTTGAGTAAAAAAAACCACTAAAATGAATGATAAGATTAAAATGTATTAGAATTTGTTTCTAGGATTCACAAACAAGTTTATGGTTAGGGACTTGGATTAGGATTGGAGAGATAACTCTCTAAGGCCATTGAAAAAACATAGGCGTATGAGATAGGGAGATTCTCAAATAAAATTCTCGTATAAGTATAGCCAAGAGACTTCTCTAACATAGGATCTAAGAACAAGGTTGTGTGAAGGAGAGTTGAGGATATTTCCCCTCTGAAGCTTGACTAAGCATAATGGAGAGATTATATATTGGGGGTTTCTCTAGATTCTTTACCTCCGTGAGAGGAGGCGCTTTCAAAGATTTGGGCTTTGTTACCCTGCCCATACGTTTGATCCCGACTATTGATTGTGTTAGCACTAGAAGTCACTTCTAGATTGCAGCAGAGGTAATCCCAGTACCCATCAGTTTGTATGTCACTATGAATAAATTAATGGGGGTTGAATGGGCACAGAATCAAGAAGGATATCACTTTAACTCAGAAATTTGGACCAGGAAATGCATGAGAAAGTGAGGTCTTGATTTAACTTCAGTCAGTAGGTTGTAGTAAAGGGTGAGTAGGGGGAAGAACAGGTGAGGAGATGTAGAGGTCTGCTATGGACATTTGGTCTTCCAGCAACCTAAGGAGGAAAAGATTCCGGAACAAGATCCTCTTGGAATCAAAGCTTTAGGAAACTAAAAACGCTATAACAACACTGCAATCAAACCTTCATTGCAACACAGTCACATCAATTCATGTGAATCCTTCAATCATGAACATTCAGTATCAGATGAAAAAAGAATGGATAAAGAAACTGACTTTCATTAAACAAGAAGTCTCAAATCATATTACATAAGTAGTAAACCAAAGCTTCATTAAAACTTTACAATGCAAGAGACTAGCTCAACCATCGACCATAACAAAATATCAAAATTGAGTATATATACTCAGAACTGTTGTAACTACCAGGAGCATGATCGGACCATTGCATTCAAAGATTTGCATATTCCTCTTCTTCTATTTGACTGTACATGATTTCCATTGTTAGATGCAAACTTAAACCAGTATGGGATTTGCAGGAAAAATTTTCCACATGGGAGATTTAGGTTGTCAGTCTATCGCCACGGCCAGTCTTCCATGATTTCTATTTATGGAGTGAAACAAAGTTTAACCCACCACCCTGCTTTCATTAACTACTTTCATTAGGATCAGGGCAAGGCCTGACATCCATGAATTCTCCAGGCATTTCCCATGACATCTTCGAGTCAATCTCGACGTCTTGAGGCCATGTTGATCATCTTTGTTAACAAAAATGGGCGCTTTAGACTTCTGGTGCAACTCCTCTCCGTTGCTCCATCCTTCATGCGTCCATGGGCTATGACCTGGCGCCCACTTGGCTCTTATATCCAAAGGTGTTCTCATAACTTTGCTTCTTAGGAGTTTCCACTCCACTTAACTCCAAACATCCTGATTTCTGAACTCTCGATTTGGAGCTTAGCTAGCGCTATATCCCCTTTCATGTATTTCTTTGATGTGAACTCCATTGCGACCTAGGGATTATCTTTCAAGGTGCTTAGTGACTTCATGTTTCACAAGGTTTGGAGTTGGATTACCTTCCCTTCCCTAATTTCTAATTTCCTGAACTTTTCCAGTGTCAGATCAACAACCCACGGCCTTTTGCGATCGGATGGTCCAGATACTCTCTTCGCGAATCGGGACTTTGTGATCTTTGCTGAGAAATTTTAACAACAGTCGAAATCCCAATTCCCACACTTGTTTTCATCATTGATATTTCCTGATGAGATCTACGGCCCAGATTAAAAAACCTTGTTCGACCTTTTATCACGGGCTTTAGCCCCGGCACTAAAATTAGAGCAACTTTGGACTCTGAATACTTGTGAACCTCCGATATGAACTCCTCCTGAAATCCTAGCCATTGGAATTTGAGCTCGCCTGTTTACTTGATTCGGGCCCGAAATGGGTCTCTCTGAGTGTTGCGGCCCGTGACAATGAAGACTTAGATGACTAGTTGGGGTTTGGAAAAGTATAAGGATCAGTGACAGAGGCTAAGGGGATGGGTACTCAAACAAAAAAAGGCAAACAGAAAACAATCTTGCTGACTGAAGGGGGGGAAATCAAATACAAGGCCAGCGAACGAGAGAAAAATAGGGCGAGGACACAGGCTTGGGTATATCAACACACACCTATGGTCCTTAACAAACATATGTGATAAAATATTGTACCCCCTAGACATTGACTGTGAGTTGAAAACCTCAGTGGATTTTCCTAGGGGTCTCAGAGGTGACTACGGGGGATTTCCATGGTACCTGGGGCATATTTCATATCACACTTTGTAGTACCATTGGAGGGTGCCCCACGAAGCATGGTTACTTGCACCGAATATGGCTGGTTAGTGGAGGTTGGGATGACTAATTCTCCCTCCTTTTTTAATTGGTCCATGAGACTTAATCAACCCGTGCTTTCGTCCAAAAGGTCCCATTCTACTTTTTCATTGCTTTGGAATTGGGACCTCATCCACTTGGGTTGAAGATTTGGAAACTTTGTTTTATTTCTATGTTTCTCTTAGAGATTTTTATTGGATTCCTACTTTGTATAGTTGGCCTTAGGTTGTTTCATTGTCACCACTTTTGGATCATTGATTTAGGGTTGTTGACCAACTGATCTGTTGGTCAGGAAGGATCCATGGTATTTATCTTGAAAGCGTGGAGATGCCTCCTAGAAGGTGTGGGTTTTATACCACTGGTTCACTAGACTCAGTATGTGAGATTTTTATGAACATGAACAACCCTTCAAGGGATGAACCTATGCATAAGAATGATATGGCCAATGTTCTTGAGGATACCAACCAAGGGACCCTTGCTCAAGGGGATTCTTGTTCTTTTCCTTCCTATGGAAATGTTGGTGCCCCTATGATGGCCATGTTGAACATTCCTAGGTTGAATGTAGGACTATCGGTTTGGTTATGTACCACTCCAAATGTCCTGAATGATCTTGATGCTTCTCAGATAAGCACCTTATGTTAAGCGAATCATACAAATTTTAATCCTTCACCTTATACATCCCAAAAGTTTACTTCTCCCCTTCCTCCCCCTTTTGGTGAAAGTATTGCTACTAGTAATCAGAAGTATAAAAGGAATAAAAAGAGGAAGAGTAAGAAAAATAAGTCATCAACCTCTATGAGTCATGTTGAATACAAGAAACCAATCGCTACAAGTCATGATGGGGGCACAAGTCTAGTCACTACTAGTCATATTGGAAAAACATCACCAACCTCTACAACTCATGTTGGAGATCAACTACTATTAACATATACAAGTCATATTGGAGTCCTTTCACCAGCCTCAGTGAGTCATGTTGGGAGAAAAATTCCAGTCACTGCTAGTCATACTAGCAACAATTCACTGACCTCTGCAAGTCATGTTGGAGTCTTGTCACCAACCTATGATATTCATGTTGGAGACATGCAAACAACCTATGCTAGTCATGTTGGGAGAAACCCACCAACCACTGCAAGTCATGTTGGGGGAAATAATACTATTGAGAAGCCTAGTCGTATAGGACGTAAGCCCAAGTTCCCTTGTAAGATTTGCAAAGGAGATTATCTTACCCATTTGTGCCCTGCTATTGACATGGTACAGAGAACATGGTCCTTGTCTGAAGGACCTTCTAGTTTCAAGTCATCTTCAGTTTCCCAACAATCTATTCAATATTAGGTTGATGAAGTGGTCATGCCGATGAAATATTTGACCAACACCACTCTTGTTTTCGGGGGTGATGTGTCTCTTGACCATGTTGTATCACATCCTATTCAACCAATGGTTGAGTAAGTGGTCACACCAATGAAATATTCGACCAATCCCACTCTTCTCTTAAAGAGTGAAAATTCTAAGGAAGTGACATCGTCGATGCAATATTTGGTTGATCCCACTCTTCTCTTGAAGAGTGATGTTTCTTCTGACCATGTCATGGATGATTTTAGGGTCTAAATTTTTCTCATGGGCTAATTTTCCATGGTTTTTCCAAAAACGAGATTTTCTATTTTAAAAATGATTTGCCTAAAAGTTTATAAAAACTATATAAAATCCTTTGAAATTTGAATATTTTTACAAAAATATCACCAAACATTTATAGTTGGCATATAAAGGATTAGTAAGATTTTCCAAGTTTTCTATATTTTAAAATAAATTTCTATCCTTAAAATCATCCTTGGACCATGTCCTTAGAGTTTCTAGTTTAGTACCTCATGAACAAGGGGGAATTCCACTCTCTTCGACTATGCTCCCTCCAATTCCTAGGATGGTTTCCTTTGATTGGAATGGTCTTGTATATCCTCACCTTCCTTCTTTTGCACCCTTCCATAAAATGGTTGGAATTAATGGTTTAGGAATTCGTCGAACTATTGTAGATGAAAGATCCTCTGCAAGTCTTTTATAATCCTTGGCTCGGCAAGCTTTGGGTTCTCCCAAGTTTGTGTCAGCTACCAATGAGCTGCCGGATTTCAAAAAAATACCTAGAGAATGTCTGGGGGTGCTTCCTCAATTTAATATTATGTTAGGTGGGAAAGTTGTTTGAGTCAATATGTTAGTGGTTCCAGGCCCTTTGGACTTTAATTTTCTTCTTGGGCGTGATTATGTGTATGAGATGAATGGTATGGTGTCTAGTCTCTTTAGTGTGATGCATTTCCCTCACAATGGAAGCATTGTCACTATTGATCAACTTTCATTTGATAATCACCATCCTGGTTCGTCTTTACCTCAGTCTTCTCACTTGTGTGTTTCTAGTGTTTGAGTAGACTCTTCCCCACCATGGGTGAATTATGTTGCATCTTATCCTCAATGTTCAATTGCTCCTGAAAAGGATCCTTTAAAGTTATGTTCACCTTCTCGAGACAAGGTCTCAACAATTGATCAAGTGTTTTATCTGATGGGGGCATGGGAGCCCTTACTTCCCCCTATTGGCCTGCATTATCTGGATTTTCCTATTGAGTTTGATATTGTTGTTTGTAAGACCTCAAGCCCTGGTATGTCATATGTCGAGCCCCAATTTCATGGATGTTGATTTTCCTCTAGATGAGGCCATCCTTGAAGCTATGTTTATGGATCGTTGACCTCAACCTGAACTGGAAGATTTACATTTTGGTTAATAAAGAATCCCTTGGCCTGGGCCTAGGATTGGGCTCTTCCTGGAGAACTACTATGCATAAGTTGCAAGGTTGTGTGGTCTTATATACATATTGTATTTTTAGGGTTTCTGGTTTTCAATTTCTATATCCCTTAATACTTGTCTTTATCAAAGGTTTTTATATTAGACTTAGTAACTTCTGGGTAAGTATTTTTGGTCTTATATACAAGAATTTGGAGATATTTTCTTTGGTACCTTTTCTTCCATGTCGATCCATTATGATAGGTAATGATCTCAAAACTAGCATATAAGTTAGTTTTTCCCCTCCATTCATTTTTACATTATTTGTTTCTTGATTCTTTCAGCCTTAGAATTGATCCCAATGAGTTGCGACGTGGAATCTTCTTTGTTGTTTATAAGTGTCATAATTCATGTGGTAGATCCTACCTTCCATGGGTGCCCTAGTTTAGAATCTCTTTGTATTATGGCACCTATGCTGCAAGATCTATATTATGCTTAGGGGTCCTGGTTAGTTCTGCCATGAGTTTGCATTTGAACTCCATGCTTCTTACTCACTCTTTTTCTGTCCATTACCTACATGACTCCCTCCCTTATATGTTGCTCACAATAACATCATGAAGTCCATAGTTAATCTCTTTTCAGACTCCTTAAAATTGAAAATATTGTCGAGTGACTTTGTTCCTTGTACACTCGTTAAATGGACCTAAAGGAATGTTTTTCTAGCACAAGTTTACCCCTTTTTCAGACTAGAAAAGAATACTTACGAAAAAGGTATACTCTAGTCTACGGGATAAAAGAGTTCTCCTAAGTTGTGTTTTATACTTTTTTGGGCTTAGGGGACTAAATTTATGAAAATGGACGAGGGAGTCCATAATTAAGCTCTTTTAAGACTCTTTAAATATGAAAATATATTTGAGTTATATTGTCGTTAATTTTTTTTTAAAGAGGCATCCTTTTGGTATAAGTTTAACCCTTTTCCAGACCAATTGGACTATATACGAAAAATGAATACTCTGGCTTTATTGTGACTAGAAGATTTCTCCTTGTTATGATTTTATTATTTTTCGGACCCTGGAGACTAAACTTAGGAAAAATACCATTACGAGAAGTTTACTTCCCAAATTTGAGTCATACCTGCATCTACATATTGACTTCTTGCGCTTTTATGCCTAATGTCGACTTCAACATGTTGTTGTTTAACCAATTTCCTATGCATTCCTATCAGTTTCCATCCTTGCAGTTTATTCCCTTGCAACTTGATACCTTATCCCTGGAGGGAACATCCCTTGAGTGTCTTTATCCTACACATGTTTCCATGCATTGAGAATAGGTATGTTCCTTGTGCTCTGTAACTAGTTTTCTTTCCTGTGACACTCGTTTCCTCCACTATACAATAAGCATTATTTTATTCTTTTTTCAGTCTTCTATAACAAGAAAAAGACAAAAAAAATAAAAATAATGGGAAAACATCTAATCTCTTTTGTTGGTAGAAGTCTTACGCCCTTGAAAAAATCACAATCTTGAGTCAATATCTCATCGTTTTTTGTTTAGTATAGATTTAGGAGACTTTTTCTCGCTTTGAGTTTTTTCTCCCCCAGTTGGTTATTCTTCCAAATATATGGAGCATTTATTGATGCCTCCTATGTCACAAATGTATCTCATTTTATGATTCATGCTTCCCAGGTCATGTAATGTGTCGTGCTTATGTTCAAGGGAAAGTTTTCAACCTGTGTCGGTCATTCTACGGTTATCCTTTGACCTTGCAAGTTTTCCTTCCCAAGTCTAGTCTCATCATCACAAGTATCAGTCTCTTCATCCGATATCTTCCAAATATTTTTCTTTACACCACCCCTCATGCTGGATGATGGAGGATGACTTAATCCCTCTCTTCCAGCAGGTTCCCTCCCATCGAATTCGACACATATTTCTCTGGGATAGGGATCTAGAGATATGCTTGGTACCTTGGGTATTTCAGTCATCAGTAGAAGGTTCCCTCGCTATTGATAGCGGGAATACATCAATGTCCCCTGCTTGATAGTTTCTACCAGGTGTTCAAAACCATATCTTTTATTCACACTTGTTGGATAGTACCATGGTACCTTAACTCCCATCATCATTATCGGTGGGTTGTATCACGTTTGTTAACATTATACATCAATGATCGATAATCAAACGATGTCTCACTGTGTTCAACTTCAACTCATCTATTCACATAGTGTAGACTTGTACCGCAATGGATCATTATGAAGACTTCAGGTGAAGTACAAGAACCACCTCTTTTGTGCTCCTTTCCAACTCATATGGTGCCACCTCATAGACATTGGTACTTGCATAGGATCAATTTGTTCATTCTATTGGTTCTATATATCCTTTGTTCTTGAGCTTGAGACATATCTCCACTTTGTATCTATTCGTGGCTATAATCTATTTGACATGGATCCACTATGTATTCTTCATGTCCGTGGATGTTAGTCATAATTTTATATTTACCATGGATCTGGAATTTATTTTCTTTGGAGACCATGCTTTATCACTCATGAGCATGGGTATGCCCGACTTGGGAAACAAAACTCTTGCTTGATCTTTGTTAGCAGTTATTGATTTTTTGGATCAGTTGTTCGAGAACCTCCATGGATACTTCAATGCATCCTCACCTATAAGAGTTCATAATGTATTTAGACCATCATTTTTCCCTTCTTAACTTACACATTAAGGGGTATCTATTATAGCACAAAATTCCGCACTTATGCTTTTATGCCATGGACTAACCCTTTTGCAGTGCTTGCTAGAATTTTCCCTAAAAGTCACCTCCAAAAATCGTCTAAGGAAGGAGAGAGAGAGGGAGGGGAGAGAGAGATAAGGAGAGAGAGAGGGAGNAGAGAGAGAGAGAGGCAGGGGAGGGGAGAAGAGACAAAGATAGAGAGAATATGGAGCAATCCTAGATTCCAGTCCCATTTCATCTCAGGATTAGGGACATATGCATAAATAACATCAATAAGAAAGGCAGACATATAAAAACATGATTGGGTGCCTTTGCATGTCTTCTGGATGTTGAGACAAATGTTGGTCAATAGGATCGATGCCCAATTGAACACTATTCCCTTTTCTTCCACTACATGAACCATGGCTATCCATTCCTTCTTTAAGTTTATGCAATTATCCTCCCCTTAAAATATGCATATCATAGAAATTAGTAACTGATATGGTGGATTTAAATACCTGGTGTTGTACACCCCGATGAGCTTGGAGAAGACAAGAGTTTCCTCATCCCACTAATATTGAATGATATCTAGTGGCTTCATATTTTCTATAGCGATGTTCTCCAGGAATCCCTTATTCATAAATACTAATGGTTTCAGAAGCTCCTAAATCTTGTGAAACTTGTTCGAATTCAGAGGATCAATGGAATTCCAATTTTAGTTGGTGATGGTATGTGTCTATGTATTCATGTTCTCGTAGGCCCACTTGGAAACTTCACTATATTGTAGGACCACAGGTCGAGTGACGAAGGTATGGATGTCTCTTTTTTTATATTCATATATAATCCAAGGTCTAGGTCGTTCTCTGGAAACTCTCCACTATAGAACATGTTGTACATTTATTCCCATGTGTTGTAGACTTGAAGGCGTATGTGGTGACTAGTATCAAACATTATGATCGCATCTAAGATACTTGCTCAAGGTTCCATGGATGAATATGGATTTCTAGCTTTGCGACCTACGACTTTAGAAATTTCCTTGTTCTCCCAGCCTGTAAGATCCACAAATACGTAAGTTCCTTATATTTATCATATGCACAACTTTAATTCACAAATATTAATCAACTATCTTGAGAGATATGACACATAAATACTTAGCATTTGTATACCCTTAGTTGTTAGTCCCAATTGTGTGAATGATCAAGTCTTGACCCTCTGTCCAACCTATTGTCCTTTGAATCATTAATGCACTTTAATTCTTAGTAAATATTTCACAGGTGGCAAACAACATGTGATCGAGTTCCCTTTTTAGAATGTAGGTTTGTGGGGAGATGGATTTCATGGCTTGTAGCTCATGGATGCAAGAAAGATGTTGTCATCATTGCCTAGTACATATCTTACACATGGGCAGCTCCACAAGTATTTGTAGAATGCGATGTGTAGGTTAATCAACAGGTAAGTAATACCACGACATCATGAGATATTTCATGAGACCCATGCTACATGTTTAGTCAAACATAGTATGTAGATATCCTTTGGGATTATCACACGTTGACAAAGGAGATATGCAAGATATGCAGGAATGTAGATCATGGGAAAGTAAAGGATTACGCTTGGTGGGTTCTCGTGAATCACCGTGATGAGATGTCCCACACAGGTATGCACCTCAGAGGTCATGGATAGTTGTGACATTTAGTAGGCATGCACTCTCGTTATGAATTTCTTGTGGGAGATTTCCCGCAAGCTTGTGCTTCACGTGATCCAAATTTTAGGGGGTATATGGTATAAATTCATATGAAAAAGTCATAAAGCTATAAAGATAATAGATTTTCCATGTGGATCAAGGATATTCCCACCTCCTCATTAATTAATTAAGCTAACAGTTTTCCCATATGGGTCAAAGAGAGTCCCACCTCTCCATTATTGTATTGAGTTTTATTTTCCACTACTTAGTTAGCTGGGTAGTTAGATCTATTATTATAATAATATAGACTCATCTAATGATCTCTTCCCATTATTGTATTGAGCTTTATTTTTCATTACTTAGTTAGTTGGGTAGTTAGATCTATTATACTAATAATAGAGAATCATTTAATGAACTCTTTTTTACTTTGTCCAATGGACCATTTTGTAATGCTATATAAATTCCTAACAATCCTTCTCATAATATCAAGTTACTCATTTTTTCTTCTCTCATATTCTCTATTGTTCATTGTGAGATTAATTAGCTCTGAGTGATTTACTAGTAATTAATTTTAGAGGTGAGGCTCCTCTTTGATCCTCACCTCTAAAACTAATTACTAGTAAATCACTTAGAGCTAATTAATCTCACAATGAACAATAGAAAATACGAGAGAAGACAAATGAGTAACTTTATATTATGAGAAGGCTTTCTAGGCCTTTATATAGCATTAGAAAATGGTCCATCAGACAAAGTAAAAACGAGCTCCTTAAATGAGTCTCTATTATTAGTATAATATATCTAACTAGCCAACTAACTAAGTAGTGGAAATAAAACCCAATACAATAATGGGCAGATCTCATTAAATGAGTCTCTATTATTATAATAATAGATCCAACTACCCAACTAACTAAGTAGTGGAAAATAAAACCCAACACAATAATGGAGAGGTGGGACTCTCTTTGACCCATATGGGCAAACTGTTATCCCAACTAATTAATGAGGAGGTAGGAATCTCATTGATCCACATGGACAATCTATTAGCTTTATAGCTTTATGACTTTTGCATCTGAATTTAGACCATATGCCCCCTAAAATTTGGATCATTCAATGTTTTTAGAAAAGGAAATTTTGTTTGAGTCAATGATTTCCAACCTCGAATATTTTGTCCCATCATTTTGTTGGTATTCATGAAGTAATTACCTAGAATGTAACCACTACTAGGCATGAAAGGAGAGTTTGTTTGAAAACCAGGGTTTTGGGAGAATCTTGTTGAGACTTGAAGGAGGAAATCCTCCACTCGTCATGTTTCGCATTCCTAGGAAAGGAGTTATTTCTATTGGTATGCCAAAAGTTGGAAAAGCTCTACTTCTCGTGAATGGAATAGATGTAGGGATATGTTCCCCTCCAAATAAAAAGGCAAGGAAGGGGGTAGATGAACTCCCCATCGACATGTTAACATTAGGGAATATAGGTGGTGTATTGATAGTGATATGTGGAATTCCAGTAGATGACATCCCAAATGAGAATGAGATGGTTGAGTCCTAATTTAATTGTTTTGAGTTATATTAGGAGGGAAGGTACCTCTTCTTGAAGCTCTAAATGTGGATGGGAATGTGTTTGTCATAGGGATACTTGGAATGGGAGGTTTCAATCCTCTATAAATAATTGACATGGGCATCTGGGTGCCCCCAAACCCTAAAGTACTAATGAAATTATCCATTATAGACCATTGGTAAAGAGGATTTGGGTTTTCAAGATGACTTTTATTATCAAAGTGATGAATGTGAAAAATAAGTGGTCTATGAGGACCGATGAGGGAAAGATTATAATTTATGGAGATGGACCAATAATATATTCAATATCAACATAATCGATATCGTATTGTGGAGGATATGGAGCCATCCTAGGAATATGTACATGATCATCCAAATCTCTTAAGTACCCTTTGGTCGATATTTCTTCCTTTCTATGATATTATTGCACTGGCTCCTCCCTTGTGATATTTGTCAATAAAACTTGGGTCTCTTCTACTGTCTCACATGGAGGAGAGCTAATATTTTCAATCCTTCACCTTTGAGGAGGAAACTTGACACTTAATAGAGAAATACCTCTAGTCCTTGTAGATTGGTGAAGTGGTTGGTCAACCACTTTTAATTAGAGATTCAAAAATGAAAAGGTAGAAACAAACTAAATCCGACTAAAAAAAATAAAGAAGCTCCTAGCTAAAAGTTCCTGAGATAGATCAACAAGAAAAAATACTCTCTAAAATCTTAGTCTAGGGTGATTAGGAGATGGATCTAATATAGTGGAGAGTCAATTAAAGAGCCTTTTGAAAGTTGGCTTGGGATGATTAAGGCCTAAGACCAAATAACGAAGGTGAGGGAGATAGTTATTGTAAACTTCACGTAACAATCATCCAAGGTGAAAGTACCCTAGTGAATAAAAGCACCCTCCAAGGGAGATGAGATAGATATTATATGTTTATCTTAGGTACCACAAACACTTCCCACTTGCAGTCACCCAAGAAAATTTTCTCGGGAAAGGAAATTATAGATACCACTTTCATGATTGATAACCATGGTAAATAGTTGTTGGTCATGCTTTTATGTATGGGTATGGAACATAGGAATGAGTCTTAAATTCGAATATCTAAAAGTAGTGGTATCACCTTGAGGACTTTCCACTTCAATTAAATCTCTCGCACATGCATAACCCACTAATCCAAGCATCAGAGTATATTATGAGTGCTTGAACCATCTTAACCTAGTGCTTGACACTTGTTTTAGAGGTTATTTCTTGGCAAGTATCATTCACTACTATTGTATTTTTCACATGTTAATAAATTCCTAGTTTTTTTTGCAGCATTGGAGGGTTTACTCTCCAACCCTACACCAAGTCTCTAAAGCTAGACTATTTTGGTTTCTTTGGAAAGAAAAAGGTCTAGTTGATTTTAATATAAACATTTTTTTTAAGGGTTTTTGTTACACATACCAGACTCACTTTTGAGAATATGACATTAAAAACCCAACTCCGTCACATACAGAAATTTGCAAATTTTACTTTTAACTCACTCATTAAACTATGATACCATTAATTAATTACATACAACCTTTTCGAAGGATCATATAATCTAATATTAAGCTATGATTCCATTTAATAGCACATCCATACCCCTGTACAAGCTCCCGATACCATCATTATTAATATTCCTTGCATGTCAAATAGTTATGCAGTTCTAATAACTTACAATTCCATGCATAATTATAGAAAATTTAAGCACAAAACAATTAAAAAATAAATAAATACACATTTATAAGCATAACGCACATAACATAACACTTATATTTTTATGAAATCACCAACTAGTTGTAGACCTCAGACATTCCTCCTATCCATAAACTTTATTGTTCTAGCACTTTCAATAGTAGGTCACCCCTGAGCCGGGGCTATGAATCCACCAAGGAAAAGGATACTTAATCCAATTATTTTCTAACATTCAACACAATCAAAGGTTATTCCAAGGTACAAAAATAAAACAATAATTCCAATCTACAACCTCTCATTCCCCATAACTTACAAAACCCAAGGAAATATACCCTCTTCTTTACATCGCAGTCCCTTGGGTTGTCCCACTTCCCTTCTAGGGCTCCAACATAGGTCGTCCAATAAGTATTAGAGAGTTGTCTCTAGTAATTCCAGTTGCAGGCACCCTTCAAGACTAACACCCAGGGAAAACTATTCCCAACAACCGTCTATCCAATATCTATCCTTCCCAAAGGAACCCAAGGAGAATTGTACAAAAAAATACACCCAGGATTCATAGGGTTCACAATGTAAAAAGGTTATAGTGGCTCCTCATCTCACACCCCACAAAACCATGGTAAGAATGATCAAGAATGATGGAATGGGATGATTTTTCCACTAAAACACAAGTTTAAATATGTGTGTTCTCTTTTTGACAAGTGGCACTCGAAGAAATACACACCCACCACTAGGTAAATCATTCACCCACTTGAGAACTTAGGATAAAAATCATAACTTAAGACTTAAGAATTAGGAACATATTATTATATTCCTAGGCTTAAGCTCCCTTGAATTATCTCTTAGCCCCCTTTCCCTCTTGTGGAGTCTTATCCCCCCATACTCTCTCTCTCACTTAGTCTACAACAATGATTCATTTTATTAATATATCATAGTGCTATTACAATTAACAATGATAGGTTCACCCACCTTTCAACATACAGGCTCTCCAACATAATATCGCACAAACATTCTGGCCCAAAACACATATACATAGGCACCTTGTCCCCAAAACCATATTGACTCGCCAACTTACATAAAATATGTACATTTACAACCTAGGGATACAATTGGGGGCATTACAACTATTGATTACTCAAGGCAATGATAGTGCAACTAATGATGTTTTGAGACACTTATATTTGGAAACTTAAGAACATTGGCAAATTAATCACTTTACACTTATTCTTCAATGAACTAGGTCTACATCAAACACTAAGCATGAACAACTCTTTTGACAGCCAAAAGCACAATGCAATGGAAAAACTATTGATTTTTTTTTCTCCTTTCAAACTACAACAATGTGATCCTATCAAACAAACAACTTTAAAGAGAAATTCAATTGAAAGGCACTACTAGAAACAGAGAAAGAAGTAAAATAGGAACACAAAAACAAGGTTTTTTTCTCTTTTTGTTATAAGTGAACCCTAAATGTACTTGAATGCACACAAAAATAAAGAAATACCTTACTTCTTGCAAACCCTAACCCTTCATAACAATAAAACATTGAAAAAAGTAAGGAAAAGGGGCAAAAATGTGAATTTTCTAGTCCTAGGGGGTACATGTACATCCTGTGAATGCAACCTATGTGTAAATGTACCTTTATTGAGAGAAAAAAAATATTCATGCTTTTTCAGTGAAGATAACCTATGTATAAACTTAGTTTTGGGTAAAAAAATCACAAAACCCCTAAAACTTCCCTTGAAAACTAGTCTATAGTAATCCAAGTATGGAAAACATAACAAGAAATACAAAAGAACCCTAAAAGAAACCAGAAAACAACAAAGGAAACCCTAATGAGAATAAATTGAGGAGTTATTCTTAGTGGAGTCAATGGTTTTGTTGTGGAAATTTATTTCCTAATAGCTAGGGATGAACTATAATAGAGAGGTTCGAAGAAAAACGTACTTCTTTCTCTAAAATTAGTCTTCAAATACTTCTCGTAACTAACTTTATGTTAGAGAGATGACATACCTTATCTTGGTAGTTGATTGAAGATGAATCCCATGTGTTGACCCCACTTCACTTGTC
Source organism: Picea mariana (assembly GCA_032191745.1). Lineage (NCBI taxonomy): Eukaryota > Viridiplantae > Streptophyta > Pinopsida > Pinales > Pinaceae > Picea > Picea mariana. Next base: position 16,927 of record JASDQU011104510.1, read on the forward strand.
CTCAATCCAATCCAATTTCTAAGACCTGCACACAAGGAGATAACAAACTTCCTCAAACTAATAGATACTAACAAAAGAAAAAGTGTAATAACTAACTCTAATTAACTAATCACGAAAGCTAGTTCCACAACCAAACACAAATTGAGATTAACTATTTAAGAAGAACAATATATTTGGGGGAGGGAAATAAGAGAGATATTACTTTTTATTGATTAAAACAACAATATAAAATTATACCTAATGTCTTGCAACCCACACCTTCAGTAATTGTCATCTGGGTTCCTCCAATCCCAGGCCACTGAAGACTACTTCTAGAATTTGACTCTTCTTCTCTAAAGAGATTGAGGAAAAATAGGAACTTTTAGGCCTCAATTGGAAGGAAAGGATATATGACTCAGAAAACAAGGTTTTCCTAAAGGTAGAAGGTCATTAAAACTCAGGAAAACAAACACCTTGATCTATTTGGCGTGGGAATACTCGTATGATAGTTCTATCAATGTGCTAGTTCTAGCCTCTCCTCCCACGACAGACCTTTTTTTATACCATTGTAAGTTGGTTGAGGTAGTTGGGAATGGGTTTTATGAGGGTACATGTGTGTATACTCCATAAAACCTTCTCAAGAGCATGTGTTTTTCAAGGATTTTATATTTTTTTATTCATCTTTTAATGCACATGCACCTTTTGTGAAGAGGAAGGGTGTGTACATTCTCCTTTTGTGAGAGGAAAGATCCCGTGGATTGCTAAATATTATCTTTAAGAAGGATTTAGGGTGATTAATGATAGTAGGTGACAGGTATGGTGGCCATTTGAGCATCTTGGACATGTTGGTGTCAATAGATGTTATAACAAGGACCAAGAATTTTTTCATTTGAAAAGAGTGTAGGACCTCTCGAAGCTCATCTTTTGAAAATTCCTCCATAAGCCTCCCATTATATTCCTCATTCAAAAATCTTGGAAAAAATGATTCCATCCTAACTACCTCTACAATGGTTGCTTGATTTTCCTCCTTATAGATTCCACTGAAGCATTATATCCATGTATGAGAAAAATCCCCAAAGCTAGAAACCACAGAACCATCATTCCTTAAAATATTCCAAATGGAGTTTACATTTATCCTATAGTTTGCATGCTAATGAAAATAATTTTTATTTTCATCCCCCTTAGAGAGTTAGAGTGGTCTTCTCTTAAGTCTCTAGGATACCTATTTACTAGCCAAAATTTTCCTTTTCCTTTCATACAATTTCTTGCCTTATTTTTGAATTCATCGTTAGAATATCCAACCATATATTGAAGATACATATCTGACAATTATGCTTCAATGGCCTCAATAATTATCTCTTATTTAACCTTATTCTCATGAGCCCAAGTCATTATTTCCCGCTTGACCTTTTTTAAGTTTGCCTCAAAATTTAGTGCAAGAGATTCCCTTAGAGACTTGTCATAAGGAGCCTGCTAATATTTTACCAGACTAAAATAACATTTCTCCTCTAACCAATTGGGATTAAACTTATAGGGACTAGCAAGTTTCCTACCAACAAAAGCTAGTTCTAAAATCACAAGAAAATGACCAGATTCATCATATGAAGCAAACCATTGTATTATTCATACTTGATCGCATATAATTTATTATGACATAATAAACCTATGTAATCTTCTTACAATTCTCTCCCCCACCATCCTATTATTACTCCAGGTTGGGCTTAAATTTACATGCTATATATCAAACATACCAATATATCCAAACCTCCTAATAAATAAATCAATCAAAGAATCAACCTGAGTTGCAAAACCTGATATTTATGATCTCCCCAAAGAGAAATCAAGGTCCGCTCGTAGTATAACATTTACTTGTCTTATCCAATCCAACCTCAAAATATTCTCCCAATAAATGTACCTCTCATTGTAGGGTCCATAAATGTTTAGGATAATATACTCTCTACCCATTTCCTAGGAAAATAATGTTGTCCAAAAATCTAAACCGAAAGACTAGATGATAAAGAATGATAAAAATATATCCATCCATTGAGTAATCATCCCCCTTGACCTACATAATTAAATTCTCATCTCCCTCATAATGTTCCTAAACCATAAAAATTTTTACAACCTTCACCCATAGATTCCTTAATCCGCAAAACCTTATATGTTGATAATTTTAAATACACATAAACATCTACTTGATCTTCGAAATAAAATGATCGCTTGATTGTTTTGCAAATTACATGTGAATAAATTATCTAACCAAATCCACTTTAATGATAAATGACCTGCAAATAATTGAACTTGAAATGAACAACAATAATATAATCACATACACAAGTTGGAAAAAATAGAGTTCACCCAATTTGGGCTACCTCTCTGGGTCCACTTCCAATAGAGGCTTCTTATATTAATGCTCAAATGTTTGCATTTTACAATGACCTTTTTACATGTTGCTCAAATGAAAAAATAGAGTGCATTTTGAATTCCAGGAGAAAAATCATGCAAAATTGATATAAAATACTTGAAATTCCATCAAGCTACCCTTCAACATGCTTTACAGTGTAGCCTCACAACTTTGGTACCCTTAGGAATGAGTTATGGGACAAAATCTTCATTAAATTGTGTGTCATGTGCCTTGGGATGCATGCCATTAAATAGGGTGCCCCTTATAACCAAATCCCAAAATTTATGGCATACATTAAATGTAATTTATTCAGTTCTATAACAAAATATGGACTTGTAGCCGAATCGATTATAGGTGGTGTGTTAATTTGTTTGCATGGCTGGTGGGTCGAGGGTTCCATTCCCACTGACCACAAGTTTTATACTATATATATTATATATATAGTTAAATGGTTGGGACCACCTGAAACTTTGGATAACCATATGTTATAACATATGGTTATACACCATAACTCCCTCATGAATTTTGAAACATTGTTATTTGGTTATATGTGTTGAGCCCTTCTACAATCAAGTGTTGGTGATATGGTATGTATCAAGACCAAGGGCCAATGGTTGAGGGCTTAGGTCCTAGGCCCTTTGGCCGCCTATATAAAGCTTATTCTAAATTTAAATATATTGATTGCCATATATAGTTTAAGACACATTGTATGGTGCATCGGTAATGGGGACTATGCTAGGCCTTGGGAAGTTATGGAGGTTGCGGGTTCGACCCCTATCTACTCCATAAATTTTAATACACATTGACCCATATTGACTAATGGGAGGATGCCACATGTAAACCTCTCATTGGCTCTTCAATGCCACATGTCATAATATGATTGAACCAATTGTTTGTCGCATGTCATCATGTGATTGGACCACTTGTCATTGTACCTTGCCCAGTCAACTACCAATTAGGTGCCATGTGTCACCCTTGCAGTGGTGACACATGTCACCCCTTTATTTTCCTTTGTACTTTTACATTTGACCTTTTTACTAGTTTTTAAAGGAATTCTGATTGCTCATCATTTTTGCATACGGATTGCGTTTGAGGTGAAATTTACGTCATTAGAAAGTTATTGTCAAGATCTACGCAATGATGGAATTTTTGAGATAATTTGAAGAATTTGAATTTTGAGCATTTTTTAACCATTCTAGACCTCTGTGAGAATTCCTGGATCCTCCTAGATCATTCCTATAGAAGTAAAGTGTCAATAATACATGCCACCAAAATCATTTTTATGGATGTTTTTAGATGTATCACTCAACCCTTGGAAATTCAAATATAGACAAATCACGATCCACCCACCACCATGTATTATTTTATCAAAGAACCCCAACTAGAGAGTGTTATTTACTAGATAAAAATTCACAATGATCTTGTTACCACCTCAGCCTAGGGGTAACTAAAGAGATTATGTCTTGAGGCTTGCAGGTAGCAGACATGTTGTGTCGAGAGCCAAATTGACTAACAAATCCAAGATTGAGAAGATAGAGCCCCTCCTCTCCACCATGTATCACCACTCATCGTCAGAACATAGAAACCTCCACCACACCAACCTGGTCCACAAAAATAAAGTAGGTCTTTCTTAATGAGGTAAGAAATCCAGTCTCAAGGTAAGTGTCATATTAATATTTGAATCATTTGAGCATGTTTCAAAGATTCCTTTCTTGATTATGGAACATTTGCTTGGAAATTATATATTTTTCCTTATTTCACCTTGGTGGTTGAAATGGTATCTTAGTAAGTTGGTCACCCTTGGGAAAAGGGTTCCTATAGGGGGGTTTCCTTGAAGGGTCATCGTACCATTCCCACTCATACTTGCCACTTTCCACACTTCTTCCCCTCCATTTCCTCATATTTTGTTTTTTTGGGTTCATTGACCACAAGAAGGGCTTGTACCTCATTTCATGGGAAGAAGGGCCTAAAGGCCCAGAGGTGTTGCACCTAGTACTATAAAAATTAAAATCCATAATGCATCTTTTATATGCCCACCCTCAAATTCCGGAGAGACATGAATCACTTCTCTATAAAAATAAGGGACTTTTAAAAGAAAATAAATAAAAAAGTGTCCCACTTGATGGGGGAATACATTGTGATTCTCTTTAATTTATAGTGCACATAACACTCAATTTGTTCTAACTTCGAGTGGAAATGCGATGCTATTTTTCTTTCCATTGCAAATAACACTCAATGTTTGGATCGTAAAAAAACTAAAAATAAAGGAAAATAAAGGGATTGGAAAAAAGTTTCATTTTCAAATGAAGGGATGCAACACACCCTCCATAGAGGCACCCATAAATGAGACAATATGAGCCCTTGATATGTCAAGAACCCCATTCGCAAGAGTACTTCCCCCAATCCACCTCATACTCACTACATGGCCTAGAGAGGGTCTTCTTGGGAAACATTCCTTGACTTGGGGATTTTCCTACCCAATAGGGCACCATGACACCCCTCCCATACCTAAAATTTGCAAAGTTTATAAGGTCTTTGAGAATTTGTTTAATTTAAAAAGGGGGGTTTAATTCATTTATTCGGGTGGTTATTTTATTAAATGTGGATTACTTGGCATGTTTCATATGACTTGTGGACTCTTGGAGGGCATATTTGTTTGTCTTTACAAGACCTTTCCCAGTGAAATTCATTCATGAAGGGACTAAGCCACTTGGACCTTCATAGGGGCATGAAATCCCATTGGATGGATATAGTGCCCCACACATTGGAGGCCTAGGATTATGATTTTTTCACCTTGTATGGTGTCTATAACACTTGAATGAATCCTAAAAGCATGAAGAAGAGATGATGTCACCCTCCTATGCCCAAACTTCCCTCTTTTGAAGCATGATGTCATTTAGTTAGGAGGTTGTTGGATGTAATTTTTACATTTGGTGGTGTTGTGGGCTTGAACCCCTACTCTTTTTATTAATTAGGGGATGACGTGGCACCTCTACACCATGACGTCCTAGCCTTTGGAGGATTACTCTCACATGTGTCACCTTGGAGAAGAATTTTATGGGATTTCATGCCTTTATTTTTCTATTTTGTAGCCTATGTGGGAAAAAATAACAAATCGTTTAGTTAGTTATGCATTCTAATTTTGGTTTTGACCTAAAATTAAGGATTTAATTGTAATGTGGACAAATTATGACTTTCTTTTTCCTCTATAAATAGAGGAAATTCAATTTTCATTTGGAAATAACTCATCACTAATGAAAAATACTCTTGGAATACAATTTTGGCCTCTCTTTTTCTTGTCATAATGGATGCAACGACTTATCTATTGGATCATTAAAGGCTAGAGACTTCTCTTGGATGGTTTTCTTTATAAAATTGTTGGATAATCATTGATAGTAAGAGTTTTTGTATGCTTTCTCTTGGATTTGGTTAGTAATTTCTACAATTTTTTATGTTTTACTTGTTAAATTTCAAGGAAATAATCTCAAACCCTAGGAGGAGTATAAGGGTTTACAACCTCCATCAAGTTTTTTTTTTCTTTTCTCTTGGAAAGCTACAAGGATTGCTACAAGAAGAAAGAGGGTTTACACCCTTGTAGCAAGGTTTGTCTAGGGTTTATTTTCTCTAGGAAGTAAGAGTGTTTACAACCCTAGAGAATCATTAAACCCTAGTTCATCTTGGATTCCAAGATAGACGATTTGGAAGGATTATTGTTTTCTTGTCTTTTATAAGGGTTTAACTCTCGAGAAAAACTTTTTCTTTCTCTTTGGTTAGTTTTCCTTCCAAGAAATAAACTCCATTCACCAAATAACAAGGAACTAACCTTTTCATTGGATATTGTATATGTTACATTGATAAATGTGAAAATCGAGGGATTGAAATTGATTAAGTTGGATTTGAATTCTACATGCTTAAGACTCTCTTCTAGATCAAGGGCATATTGTTTTGTCAAGTGATTAGTCTATTCTAACAAAATTTAAGCTACAACCATTAGGGATTCATCAAACACTCTTTCTCATATAATTTATCCACTTTTCTACTGCTAAAATTTTATTGTGAGTTGTGATAATTAATCTATTGATAAAGGGCTATTGTTTGGATGGTTTAATCATTGATTTCAGTGGTTAGAATTTGTTGTTGTTGCAAAAGTTTGCTACAACCATGTTGAGATCCAAATATGTCATATTTTATACCATATAAAATCATCATTCACAAGCCATGTTATGTACTTACCACATATTTCATAACCATTATATAACCAAATTTCACTAAAATGTATACATTTTACCTTATGGTTAATTATTAATGATTTCTTGTATTTTTAATGATTAAATATGTTTTTAGCATGGTTTTATCAATAATGGCTGACTAATGTGTTTGTATCTAAGAAAAATGTTATAGTCAACAGTCCAATACTCAATCTGGTACTAAGAAGGTTCTACATAATTACAGTACCAACATCCTACAGAATTCTAGTACTAGCATCCCACAAAATTATGGTACCAACTTGCGCCTCAATTTCCATGCAGATGAAGGAATATCTCAAAATTATAAGATATGGGTTTTGTCTAGAAGGTGGAAACTTGAGTGAAATGAGAGTTCTTTTTAAAAATTAGAATTATTTTGGAAGATATGCATGAATCTCTAACTTGAATTTGGCCAAATCACTCTAAAACTCATATTTTGTGATTTTTACCTAAATTATAAAATTCTTTTTTCTGAATTTAGGGGTTTAGCTTTATCCATTCCTCCATGGATTTCATGTACAAATAATATCCTTATAGGGATGAGAAGTGTATCCATTATTGTTATGATTTTTTTGTAAATGAGTGTTGGCACAATGGTAGGCCCATGGTTCAACTTTAACAGTGCACCAACAAAACCCTAACTACCGACCCTTTCGACAACACCTGCGAAGAAAATGAAGTCTCACCCGAGGTAGAGGTAGGGGGGTTGCAGGACTCAGGTGTCTACAACCAAGCTGGGACACAGATTTGTGATTTCAACACTTACATAGCACTTAAACAACAATATGCATTAGTTCATAAGCCTCATTCACATCACAAATTAACCCTTATTATAGATCAATGCAGTAACAATAAGATCAAGTACTTTCAATCACTTAGCACATAGCATTAACTTAGATCTAGCACATTCATCAGACATAAAGCACTAATAATCCATACATCTATCTAGTATATATCAATATCAATGCACTGAGCATATAAACATCATACACAACATAAACAACATCACACAAAGCACATCAGAACACAGGATATACGTGGTTCACCCCAGTGTGGGGCTATGTCCACCAATCTTCTTCTCTTCTTATTTATTATTCTTCAATATTCTTACATTCATCTGCTCCTGTGCAGAAAGACACAAATCCAAACTCCGAAGAGGACAAGAGATCTGGGCATTGTGCGCCAGATCCTCCTTCCCAGAATCAGGTCAAGGCACAAATCCAACTCCTCCTCTGTCAAGCACAGAGTCTCTTACACACAGTCTATTCACACAAAGCCTATTACAATCACTTGCACTTATTTATGCAAGTCTTAACACATTCTTTCACTAAGCCAATACAATTAAAATCCAACCAGTCATGCACTAAGCCAACAACCACTTCTTGCACTAAGTCAATTACAATCACACATAACTGAACTACTTCTTACATCGCTTAAAAAATTATTTATACATTTACAAAGAGGCTTAATCATGGGTAAACCCATGGGTCGACATTCCAAAACCCTAAAAGATTGTAAAATAGGTGAGATCATGTGATCTCAGCTCCTCTTGGGCACTCCATCTTCGGCTAGCCTGTAGAAGTCCCAAAAATGGTCAAACACGACCAATGTTTCCTCAAAACTTGGTCAAGGGCCAACAGGCCCCCAACACTCACCTGTGACTCATCCTGAGTCACTTAGATCTGGGAAATGTTGCTTCAAAGGCCTCAAGCTTATCTCAGGTTGCCTTGACTTGCTACTTTGCCAAAGCCTCTTGCTCGGAGAACTCCTGAATCACTTGCTCTGTAACAGGCCCCTCTAGGTGTTGTTCCAATGTCGCAACCACTTGGTCTAGATGCAAGCCTTGTCCTTCAATTTCTTCAAAAATCGTGCAGGCTTCATCCTGCACCAGCTGTAGTCTTTGTGTCACCTCCATGACTCTACTCTGGATGGAAGTAATATGCTGCTAGACTGCACGTTGTTCCTATGATCTCTTCATTTTCTCAACTGCAGTGAGTGACTTCATCTATCCATGCACCATGGATGTCTGTTGCTTCGCCTCTTGTAGTTGATCTTCTAGTTTTCTCATCTCTGAATCTTCTGCATGAAGCTCATAGGTCTGCTCACTTTGATCACTCCATTTATTACACTCTGATTCAAGTGCCTTGATTCTTTCTATTGCGCTCTTGGTGATTTCTTCCCTCTGATCGAGCACTTCTTATGGAGTGCTTGACACTTCTTGGAGATTTAAATCCATTACTCTTGCTTGAAGCTACCGAATGGCCTCAACGAGCTTCCCCACTTGTATCTTGGTTGATTCTTCTTCCTCCTTTGCCAAGATTGACACAAAGTGAAGTGCTTTAGTTACTAACTCTTTGAATGCTTTCTTCTCTGCGAGCAGTTGGTCCTTTTCTTTCTTCATCATTGCTTTCTCCTCCTTGAACATCGCTTGAATTTCATCTTTCTTTGTATGTGCAGCTTGAAGTTTCTCTAATACCTCCTCCTTTTATTACTTCCGGGCTTATGTAGCCTACACCTTATCTTCTTGGTCTCACTGGAGTCAAGCCTCTGTTGCATCTACTAGCCTTCGTAATTGGGCAGGCTCATCCCCCAATTCTGCAATCTTCGACAAAGAATGTGCAGTAGGTAGCATCTTGAATAGATGGCTTGTTGTATCTCCTTCAACTCCTTCTTGATTCTGTCATACATCGTTTCCTTCTTTGCTCCATGTCTCTACAAGATATCCTCTGAAGCTTCCTCCATGAATGCGATGATGAGATCAACATCGTCCACTGTGAGCACATTCTTCAACTCCGGTTTATTGGAATGGGTTTTATTTCTTGCCGAGGGTTTCTCCAGACAAACCTTCCTTTTCTTTGATGTTCCGGCCTCGGTAAGGGGATACTTTGGTGGTGTAACTTAACCTTTTCCTTGTTTTTCTCCTTCTTCCCCTCCTTCTTCTTGATTTACTTCATCTCCTCCACCTCTTGTAGGTGAGTCAGGCCTACTTTCCTCTAAGGCATTGTCCTCATTAGTTTCTATATTTTTCACTTCCAGCTTTTTCTTGTTTTTCTTCGCGTTGCTCTTCCCGGCATGCTCGAACCAAGTGACCAAGGGGATTCAAATGATGTTGGGGTCGGAGAGTTCTGCATCTTCCACTGGTATAAGGAAATATGTTGTCCAGTCTTTGGTGATCTCCTCCATATATTCATCGGTCAGTTTGTAATAGGATTGTAGCTCCTCCTTACTTTCATCCCTGCGCGTAGTAATGTAGATAAAGTGTCGATCTACATAGAACTTCACTAGCGGCTTGTATTGGTGGAGTGTGTTCGGTGTCATCCATGGAAAAGCCTTAGTAGCACGCTTCATTTGCTGTTAGTATGCATGGAAGACAACATTCGACTTCCACTTCTTCAAGATATCATTCGTATACTACAAGGTGGAGAACCTTGCGACCAATGGATCAGATGGCTCAACTTCGGGAAATGTCACTCCTTCTGGCATCTGCCAAGTGAAAAAGGATATCAATACCAGTAACCAACTAAAGTGGAGGTCTTGTGCTTCATGGAAGTCCTTCTCGATCTCGTTGACGAGGTAACTCACCCAATTCATTTGCATTCCTTCTACGCACTTCCCTACGAGATCTACTACAAATCCAGTGACCTGTGTCGAACGGTTCTTTTTGACGATCTTTCTAGCTATAAGATGACAAGATAGGTGCACTGCACCATCCTCAAGATCATTTGTTGGCACAGGGAAAAACCCATGGTTCAACTCTAACAACGCACCAACAAAACTCTAACTACCAGCCCTTTCGACAACACCTGTGAAGCAGATGAAGTCTCACCCGAGGTAGAGGCAGGGGGGTTGCAAGACTCAGATGTCTACAACCAAGATGGGACATAGATATGTGATTTCAACACTTACAGAGAACTTAAAAAACAATATGAATTAGTTCATAAGCTTCATTCACATCGCAAATTAACCCTTATTACAGATCATTGCAGTAACAATAAGATCAAGTACTTTCAATCACTTAGCACATAGAATTAGCTCAGATATTGCTAATTCATCAGACATAAAGCACTAAGAATCCATATATCTATCTAGAATACATCAATATCAATGCACTAAGAAGATAAACATCATACACAACATCAACAACATCACACAAAGCACATCAGAACACAAGATATATGTGGTTGACCCCAATGTGGGGCTACGTCCACAATCTTCTTCTCTTCTTATGTATTATTCTTCAATATTATTACATTCATCTTCTCATGTGCACAAAGACACCGAGCCAAACTTCATAAAGGACAGGAGATCTGCGTGCTGTGTGCCATATCCTCCTTCCCAGAATCAAGTCAAGGCACAAAGCCAACTCCTCCTGTGTCAAGCACAGAGTCTCTTACACATAGTCTGTTCACACAAAGCCTCTTACAATCACTTTCACTTAGCTCTGCAATTATTAACACATTCTTTCACTAAGCCAATACAATAACAATCTGAGCAGTCATGCATTAAGCCAATACTTCTTTCACTAAGCCAACAACCATTTCTTGCACTAATCCAATTACAATCACACATAACTGAACTACTTATTACATCACTTAGCCACTTAATTATACATTTTCAAAGAGGCCTAATCATGAGTAAATCCATGGGCCAACATTCCAAAACCCTAATACAAAAACCCTAAAAGACCACAAAATAGGTGAGATCCCATGATCTCATCTCTGCTTGGGTGCTCCATCTTCGACCAGCCTATCGAAGTCCCAAAAATGGTCAAACATGACCAATGTTTCCTAAAAACTTGGTCAAGGGCCAACAGGCCCCCAACACTCACCTGTGACTCATCCCAAGTCACTCAAATCCGGGCAGTGTTGCTTCAAAGGCCTCAAGCTTAGCTCGGGATGCCTCGACTTGCTACTTCGCTAGAGCCTCCTGCTCGGAGAAATCCTAAATCACTTTCTCTATAACAGGCCCTTCCAAGAGTTATTCCAATGTCGCAAACACTTGGTCTAGCTGTGAGCCTTGTCCTTCAATTTCTTCAAAAATCGTACAGGCTTCGTCCTCCACCAGCTGTAGTCTCTGTGTCACTTCCATGACTTTGCTCTAGATGGTAGTAATCTATTGTTGGACTATGCATTTTTCCTGTGATCTCTTCATTTTCTCAACTCCAGTGAGTGACTTCATTTGTGCCTGCACCGTGGATTCCTGCTGCTTCGCCTCCTGTAGTTTTGCTTCCAGTTTCCTCAGCTCCAAATCTTCTGCAAGGAGCTCATAGGTCTGCACACTTCGATCACTCAGTTTCTTACACTCTGAGGTGAGTGCCTTGATTATTTATACTATGCTCTTGGTGATTTCTTCCCTTTGATCACACACTTCTTATGGAGTGCTCGACGCTACTTGGAGCTCTAACTCCATTACTCTTGCTTGAAGCTATTGATTTGGCTCAACAAGCTTCCCCACTTATATCTCAGCTGATTATTCTTCCTCCTTTTCCAAGCCTGAAATATAGCGAAGTTCTTTATTTACTGCCTCTTTGACCGTTGTCTTCTCTGTGAGAAGTTGGTCTTTTTCTTTCTGCATCGTTTCTTTGTCGTCCTCAAACATCGCCCAAATTTCATCTTTCTCCGTCTGCACAACTCGAAGTTTCTCTAAGACCTCCTTTTCTTACTTCTAGGATTCTGTAGCCTACTCCTTCTCTTCTTGGGATCGCTGGAGTCAAGACTCTGTTGCATCTGCTAGCCTTCGTAATTGGGCGGGCTCATCCCCCAATTCTGCAATCTTTGGCGAAGAAGGCACAGTAGGTACTGCACGACTCGAATAGATGGCTTGATGTATCTCCTTCAACTCCTTCTCGATTCTGTCATACATCGTTTCCTATTTTTCTCCATGTCTATGCAATATATCCTCTGAAGCATCCTCCATGGCTGCGATGATGAGATCGACATCGTCCACTGTGAGCACATTCTTCGACTAGGGTTTATTGGTACAGGTTTTCTTTCTTGCTGAGGGTTTCTTCGGAGAAACCTTCCTTTTCTTTGATGTTTCAACCTCAGTAAAAGGATCCTTTGGCGGTGTAAATTCACCTTTTCCTTGTTTTTCTCCTTCTTCCCCTCCTTATTCTTGGTTTACTTTGTCTCCTCCACCTCCTACGGGTAAGTCAGACCTACTTTCCTCTGAGGTGTTTTCCTCCTCATCATTTTATATGTTCTGCACTTCCTCCTTTTTCTTATTTTTCTTCGTGTTTCTCTGCCCAGCATGCTCGACGCGATTGACCAAGGGGATTCTGATGATGTTGGGGTTGGATTGTTCTGCATCTTCCACCAGTACAAGGAAATTTGTTTGGCAGTATTTGGTGGTCTCCTCCATATCTTCGTCGGTCAGTTTGTAATAAGACTGTAGCTCCTCCTTACTTTCATCCCTGTGCATAGTGATGTAGATAAAGTGTTGATCTGCATGGAACTTCGCTAGTGGCCTATACTGGTGGAGTGTGTTCTG
>JASDQU011104511.1:0-14892 GCA_032191745.1 Picea mariana
ATTGACAATTGGAAACCAATGAAATCATTTTTTGAATCAATTTCAAACAGACTATAATCGATTTAGCCAAATCTTTCATACGAATTCAATACAGACAAAATATGTCAATCCAAAACTTAACAGAATCATTTTTAAAATAAAAACTAACAGAGTCGTTTTGCGAATCAATAGATTACATTGTATTTATCAAACCAATCTTTGATATTGATGCATTGCATACATAAAAGACTATGCTAATTCAAACATACAAAATCGTTTCAAAATCAAACCAAAAGAAAAGAATCGAACTAACTTAGGACCGACGCAATCTCTATGCTAATGCAAAATCGTATCAATCAAAACATAGCTGTGTCCAAGTTTAGAAAACAAATCTTCTGTACAGATCGAATGCAATCATAATCCAAAACGAAAATAATCATTCAAAACAAAACAGAATCATTTCTTAAATCTATTCGAACAAAACTAAATGAAAGCAAACCCAATCGGTCATACTAATTCAAACCAACTCATAAAACAAAATCGATGTTAAAATACATACCTGGGCAGTAAGAAAATGATTCGATCATGATAACTTTGAATTGACAAAGGTCGTTGCTGCCTCGACATTTCTGAAGACAATTGAACCGGTGGTCTTTTTTTTTTTTTCGTTGGCTTGTAGCATGTCTCTTTCTTTTGACAACGTTGTCACCCATTCCTCCAAAGATTTAATATTAGATTGCAACAGGGGAACATCGGTGTAATAACCTTCAAGGCGGGCATTACATTGAGTACAAGGTGGTTGATTTGGCCTTGGCATCATAGGCGTGGGTTCTTTCAAGTTACCAGGGGTGTTACTGTGGAGCTTAATTCCCAAGAATTTAGGATCGTTCTTGAGGCACGGAGGTAAGTTGGAAACATAGTCATAGGGTTCCATAGAGCATAGGCCATGAGAATAGGGGTATTCCTCGGCTAGGAAACGTTCAATATTAGAGTCTGAATCCTCATTCAAGATGATAGGCTTTTGGTTAGTACTTTGTTTGGGCTTGTTCCGGGCACATCTCGATATCCATCGTGCATTTTTCTTTCCCTTACTATTGACACCAATATCACCTTTTACTTTCTTCCTTACAGGCCTCTTGATGGCCTTAGTATTGTCTTTAGCACACGGGTTGGCTATGGTATCGGGTAGGTCACAGTTGGGGTAATTCGAGGGTTTGACAGTGGGTAGAAGGGTAGGAGATGGCACAATAGGCAGAACCAAGGTTTTAGTGACCACAACCTTGTCAATTTGAATAGACTCAGGAGTGGCAAAGCCATTCCTTGATAGGAAGGCTTGCCAACAGTCACCACTAAGGCTCAAATGGTGGACGATAATGAGTTTGATCAAGCAGTGATGGAAAAGGCTGCTATCAGCCTTCTCACGCTTAAATCGTTTGGACATCTTGTAAATACTACATAAGAGATAATGTGGCATATTCAGAGGGTAGTCTATAAAATTCATCAATAACCAAAGATGATACAGAAATACCAAGCCATAATGACCTTTGCAGGTCACAAACTGCTTAACAATGGCCAAAAGATCGTGCCACCTGGGTTTGAGGGCAGTGACAGGCATACCTCTATCACAACTAACAATATTTCTTGATGTGAATAGGAGCGGCCACGGCACCTCATCTACTTTGGAGTTCTTAAACCACCTTTTCCCTGTAGCTGGTAAGCCTGTAGCCAAACTGAGGAATTCCTCATTTAGCTCGAGCTATATGTCTCCGACCTTATCCCTATAGCTGTCAAAGGTGGGGGAAAACTATTGGGCTACCGAAAGGTTAAAACCCTCAAATATCTGGATAAACACCAGCCATCCACTATTTTCCAAATCTTCACGGGAATTGTCAAAAAGAAAGAGTGTTTGGATGCCATTAGGCTCTATGCGCACCACAGGTGCCATAGGCAAGGGCACACAGTGAGCCGAGTAAACGGGCAAGGGTTCATACGGGGTAAACACAGGATCGAATAGCTCACAAACTTCCCTGAAACCAACAGAGGTAACCCGGGATAGAGGGCAGGCATTAATGCCCAAGTGTGTGAGGGTGGAGTAGGAATTGAAACCATGCAGAGCTATCGTGCTATCATGGCGCCTTGGCAAATCAAATCACTCACCTCACAATCCAAAGATTTTGACCCAATATCAAATAGATTATTCACATGAAATCCATAACATTCATAACCAAAAAAAATTATGACCAAATATCCAATAACTATTTGCAAACCATAGTGTTCATAACCAACAATTGGTCCACAATAATATGTGTATGATTTAAAACAAAATAACATTTCGAATATAGCACCAAAGATTTGATCATAAAATTTATGCGTTGTATGAGACCATTGCGCCACAGGTCTAATCATAATGTTAATTCTTTCTCATGAAACCATTGCACCAAGGCATTTTATCAAAAACAATAGAAAATCAAACCACCATTGTATCAAGGATTCAATCACAATCACAAGAATACCATTGCATCACAAACTCATGAAATGAAGTCATATTAGCACAATCAAAATGCAAAGTGAGTAAAGGTTTGGTGTCTTGCCAACTATGCCACTGTCATTGAGTTAGAAGTGAGATGACCACATAAACAAGAGTAACCATAATAATCCAGTGACGATTTTTATGCCATTGACATGACTTCAAACTCAAATTTTTCATGCTTGCAGTCATGAAAATGAGAACAAAAGGCAAGTGTGAAAATGCGCAAGATAATAGTGTTGCTTTATTCAAACAATTGTGATGAGAATCAAGGGTTCCAAAACACTTGCGTAGGCAGCTTATAAGGAAAGGATAAAAATGTGAAATGTCTACCAACAATATGGAACATGCTTGAGGCATGTCTTGCAACCCTTGTGGTACATGGTACATGGTTTCATATGGTTGAGGTAATATTAATACATGCTTGACACATATTCTTGGTACTTGGTACATGGATGTTATGGTTCATTGTTAGAAGCACATCTTTGTATTGGCATATGTATGAAGCACATTTCTTGGTACTTTGTTGAGGAACATCATTGTTGATATCTTACGGTACATGGTGTATGACATGATTGGGACATATCATGAGTGATATGGTATATGCTTGAGGCACATGGTTTGAGATATATCTTCAATGCATATCTTGGTGATGTTGGTAAAAGTTGAGACACATGGTTGATGTACATGATATGGTACATGGTTTATGTACTTGGTATGGTACATGGTTGATGCATGGTATGGTACAATTTTGATAGATTCTTGATGTAAATGGTATGGTACAACTTGATGTACATAGTATTGTACATATTGATGTGCATGGTTAATGCATGGTTGGTACAGGTTAATATACATGGTATGGTATAGGTTGATGTGCATGGTTTAGATAGGTTGATTTACATGGTTGACACACATGGTTGATGATTGATGTACATGGTTTGGTGATGTTTTTTGTATCCATGAGAGTGGATCTGGTTGATGATGGTATATTAGTGACAATGATAGTGATAGTGACATTGACAATGACAGTGACGATGATAATGACAGTGATAGTGACAGGGTCAGTGATAGGTTGGTTGATGTGAAAGTGATGGTAACAGGTTGTTTTATGTGATAGTGGTAGTCACAGGTTTATGTGACAAGTTGACAATGATGAGTTGGATGACAAGATTATTAAAAGAGGCAGTGATAGTATCATTGGTAGTGACAGTTTGGTCTACATTTATATTTTATGGAAGTGGGATGGGGAAAGGAAATGAGGTTATATCCTCCTTCCTATTGGTGTCGGAGAACAAAAAGAGTTGGAGCTTCCTTCAAGTTGGAGCATGAGAATCGGGGGGTTGTAACCTCCTTCTGGTTGAAGCTAGAGAATTTAGGGATTTGTAGATTCCTTCAGGTTGGATCCTGTAAATAGGGGGTCGTAGCCTCCTTCCAGTTGTAGCTGGAGAATTGGAAAGTTGGTGCTTCCAATGAATGTATTCTTTGATATACAATAAAAACATTTTTTTGGTTTTCTCCCATTGGGTTTCCACGTAAAATATGGTGTACTGTTTATTTGATGTGGTGTTGCTTATGTTTGTATTATCATGATATATTGAATGCAATCATAAATGATACATTGATGATATATTGCTCATAAAGTTGAATTTTATATATTGTGGTTAAAAGTGGTAAAAGTGATCATATTGATTCACCACCCCTCTCAGTATTCCAACATCTATCACTTGTGCAAAGCATTCAAAAGAGGAAAAACACGTGTGACATATGGAAGTACTTTCCAATGTCACCTAAGCAATTACTTCCTTTGTTTTCATCAAGGATTGAGATCCAACACAAGAGATGCTTCCCTAGAAAACTCAAGGAGTCCTATAGAAAGACCAAATAAAGTATATGGCATCCTATCTTGGTTACTCAATTATACCACAACTTAGATCAAGGTTCAGGGTAAAAACTGTGGTTAAGTAAATCAATGCTATATTTGTGTGTGTGAAGTGTTCAAGACAACAAGTGATAGCTATCAAGTCATATGAATCAAATAAATTCTCCAAAACACTACAAATCAAAAGAAAAGCTATGGTTGTCATAAAACTTGCAATAAAATATGATATACTTCAACAAAATGACATGTTATGACAACACCAATATAACATCCCTAAATCTAATAATAATGCAATGAAAGAGATGTGAAATAAAAACTAAGACTAACACATTAAGTAACCAATGCTTGCTAAAATATAAGATGGCATGAAACAACTTCAAAATGTGCAAGAAGTCAAACCCTAGTTGGTTGAAAACTACTACAATAATGAAATCAATAATGTCAAGGGAATATTTTAAGGTGAAAAGGATACAAAACTGAGACGTTAAGCTACTAGAGGATAAAATTGAAGAGGCAAAGAAATGAAACCTAAATCTACCATAAGACATCAAAGATAAGTATGGATTAGGGTTTAGGTCATTTGCAAAGAGGAAAATACTAGTGTTGTTTAGCTTCCTTGGGCATATGGACTCAAAGGTGAAATTTCTATAGAGATCAAAGGAAAATAAAGACTCATGGATCAAACCCTAAGGTACTCCACTACAAACCATAGGTATTGATTATTTAGAAAAACAACTTAAGCTAGTCGATTACAAACGCTAAGAGGTTGTCCTATGTCTTCTAAAAACCTTTAGCAAGATATATAAATGGATTTTAGTTAAAATCCTAGAGTATTCCACTAAAAACCCTAGAAATTTAACCTATAAGAATAACCCTATGGTAGTCCAGTAAAAACCATAGAATTAACTTTATGTCCTTCAACAAGCTCAAAATACATGATAAAAATGGGAGGTAGTCCACTAAAAACCTCCCTAGTGTTTCAAAACAAGGGTTTATCGAAGAGAATACAAGGTAGCATGCAATTATCACCACTTTGATAAACAAATTTACTTCATACACCAAAAATAAACCACCAATGACTTGAAAAGAACACTTACTAGTCAAATCATTGATCATGAAAGAAACCCTAACATGAAATCATCCACAAGAAACTTGAAAAGAATCCACTAGATCATCTCCCAGAAAGTGTGCACAAGTACTCCATGATGAGACAGAAATATAAGAGACAAGTGTATTAGTTCTCCCCAAGATGAGTTATGATTTACAAATGAGGAAACCATCCTTTATAAATATGAGACAAGACTAATGCCTCATCTTTGTAAAATCCCTTGTTATCACTCTATAAATTTGTTTGGCTGATAAAAAAAATGACATAGGTAACCTACAAACCACTTTAGATTTGGGTACTAGCCTGATCGGCTCATAGAGGGATCTCTCGTGTCACTTGGTCTTTAACAAATGAATTTTCTTTAACAAATCAATGGCTAGGTTTTTTTTCTTTGAAGGGTTTTTTATGATTTTGTTGGCAATAAAGGGGAGGGACACCTAGGGATATGGAGTCAAAACTCCTGAAAACGAATGGAAGCACTAACTGGTCGGTAAAAATCTCTAGAGGATAAAAGCTAAATGAGGTGATGAATCTGAGTTATAAATTGAAATTTGTGTGTAAGAAGAAAGGAAAAACATATAACTGCATCAGAGAATTAAATAAATGAATTATGACTTAGTTAGGAAGAACTTAACACAATTTAAATTGCTTAAGATGAGAGCATAAAAAGATGAATTATGGGTCCTTTAACTATCCAAATTAAACAAAAGACAGTGAAAATGGAATTTAAGCACACAGGAAATACATACGAAGAAAGAAGACAAAACTCAGATCACCACCATTATAATATTTTCATGGAAAATTTAGGACATATGCATGTTCATTCTATTCAGCTTCAGAATATTACATTCAAGTCTCAAACAATGCAAATTGTGCCCTTGCACTTATTCCAACCCCTAATACATTTGTAATTCCCAATATTTATACAAGCTAAGTTCCTTTGGTTTGAAACCAATTACAATAATTACAAAGAAACGATTTGGTTTTTAAAATCGATTACAATGATTACAATGAAACGTTTCAGTTTTGAACCGATTACAATGACTATAATGAAACTTTTCAGTTTTTAACCTATTACAATGATCTGCAAGAAAACGTTTCTCGATCCATACTCTGGCTCCTCTGGCATTTTGGTCCCTTTCTTCGCCACTTGCTCTTCTCTGGTCTTCCACATGATATGTCATCTTTGGTCACATCAGGATATCATTTACTAGGCCATAGAAAAATTCATTTTTTCTTACCCAACCTGATTATTTCCTTCCATTGCAAGTTAGAAGGTATATCATAATCTATCATTTCCTTTATCAAAATCTCCAAATCAATGAAGGAAGCATATGACATGGCCGACAGTCCAAGCTTGACTGATTTGAACTGATTCAGAATTTCAAAGTCTACAATCAGATGTTCAACTAATGTAGCTCCTTTCATATTTTCCTCCAGGGTTTCAAACTTAGAATGATTCATTATGCATTGATTCAAATGAGCATTGTATTCTTCCTGGTCATACAACTTTCCTTTTCCATCTCAAAATGGTGGAATTCCTTTGGTGAACAATTCTTCAAATAAATATTTGAACCCCTACACACTCTATTCCATCTATGTTACCTTAGTTTGGACTGATTTCAACAGGTTATGTTTAGAAATAACCCTCATGGCCCAGATAATCAATGTATTCATGTCTTTAACTCCAATGGTCTGCAAGTCTATAGTAGAAATGGATTTGAGTAGATTTATGGCATTTTGGGCCCATTTTGATGGTTTCTTTGCTAAAGTTCCATTCACAACATTGCACCTATTTCTAGATCTGATGGCTATGTTGTCTTTATCATTAATGAAATTCAAATATGACCTGAACTTGCAAGCTTCAGTATCTATAGAGTCCCAAATGATATGCTTGGCCCCCTTCAACAAACATTTGCCTCTTAACCTCATCTTCAATTTATTTATTATTTCTTGCAAGACTTCATTCTCCTTTTGAAATTGAGCTATCTCTTCATCCTTTTCCTGCATTTCCTGCTTCAATTTCTCTATGCTTCATTTCAGCCCTTTGATTTATCCTTCTTTCAAGATAACTTTTGACATAGCCTGGAAAATTCCTTCAGTGTTTGAACCAACTTCTGCAGTAGGAGCTTAAACCACAACCTTGTTTAGCAATTCGGTATGCTCGTGTGACCATTTCACCTTTTCCTATTCCAGTTTCAATACCCTAGCCATGTAGCCCAATGCCTCTTGACGAAGTGTTTCTTTCTTTTGTTCTAAAGAAACCAATTATGTTGTTTGTGGATGCTCTGTAGCAGACATTTTCTTCTCTGCAACCCGTTCTCGTAGAAAGTGATACTTTATTGGAATGTGCTTATTCTTAGAGTGCATCACCAAGTTCTTTGAGATACTCATGGCGCTTGTATTATAACAATAGATTGGAATGGGCTCATCATACTCAACCTGTATATCTATCAAAGTTTGTTTCATCCATAGAACCTGGTTACAACATCTTGTTGCTACAATATACTCTGCTTCAGCAGTAGATAAAGATACTGATGATTGTTTCTTACTTAGAAAATATACTAAACACTCACCTAAGTAGAACGTTTCTCCATTAGTTCTTTGTCAATCATCAAAGAAACCTTCCTAATCTACATCTGTGTAGGAAATAAGTTATAGATAATTTATTTTTGGATACCATAATCCAAACTCTTCTTTTCCTTTGAGATATATGAAAATCCTCTTTACTGCTAATACATGTGATTCCTTTGGTGTTGCTTGAAATCATTCCACCTGTCCAACTTCCTGCATTACATCTGGTCTATATGTTGTCACATATAGTAAGCTACCAATCATTGACCTGTATTGTCTCTGGTCTATAGACTTTGAATAATCATCTTTGATCAACTTGCAACTGGTTTTCATAGGAGTGGTAACTAGTTTGCAATCTTCCATTCCGAACCTCTTTAGCATTTCTATAATATACTTAGTTTGAGAAATAAAAATTCCTTGGTTGCTTTGGAATATCTTGATGTAGAGGTTGTTCTCTGCACTTCCTTTCCATATTTCATAGGGATTTTTGTCATTGTTGTTTCTAAGAATTACTTTGTTTTGAATGTGAACTGTTGTATGCACTGCATGTGTCCAAAAAATATTCATCAATTTGGAATCCATTAGAATTGTTCGAGCCATTTCCTGTGTAATTATCATCCATTATTATAATGTTCCTTTGTCTCTGAACCACTCTCTGAACCAATCTATGAATCCATGCTCTCATCCACTTTCATATATTTTTCCAAACCTGCTAAGTATTCTTACAAATCCATCTCTATCCATACTGTCCAAGACTCTACTTGCACAACTATCCATAATGCTGACCCATTTATCACTATATTATCATGAAGTCTTGATTAATCTATCAAACTGTACTTCTACTAAATGACTACTCTAGATCCATCTTCTCAAACTCTGCAATATTCTTGAAGGATGGTTCTTTGGTCTATCATAGCTATCACATAGACTCCCCCTATCTAATATTCATATTACATGGGATTCTCTAAGACGGATGGCTCAGAACAATTCATGCTCTGATGTGTATTCATCATCATCTTCATTGGTAGATTCATCATCTCTCTGAGCTCTGACTTCATTCTTTCTTTCTATGGATTCATCTTTCACTACAATACCTGAAAGTACAATCTCTTGAACTTGTTCCTTATTTACTTGTCCTTCTTTTCTTTCATTTATTTTCCAAACCTTTCTATATCTGACATCCTTCTTTTTGTCTGTAGATTTTTCTTCATCTCATTTTATTGCCAATCTTGTGATCTATGGGAATTGGTCTTTGTTCACCTATTCTTCCTGTTTTCTTATCCATACTTTCTTATATATGATATCAGTGTTCTCTTTCAGGGAAGTATCAATCATGCTTCTATAATCATGAGTTATGTGTCCATAGTTATGACATTTGTAACATTAAATGTTATGTGGGGCCACATAGGCATTTCTTTCTTGAAATTTTATTTTATAATCCCTGCAATATGCAACCTTATGTCCAAAGTTAGTAAAATAAAAGCAATGACCATATAACAAATTTGCATACCTGGGAGTGAATGATCTTCTTTTTGGTGTAGTCCTTATGAATTTATGCCTTGACAAATCATGATCATGATTGAAGCTTCTTTGTGGCTTGAACATGGATGGTCTTATTGAAGATGTATCTTTATTAGTTTTCTTAGATTCTGGTTGACCATGATTCCTTCCTTTGAGTACTTCTGCATAACTCTTTCTATTTTCTTCATTCTTCTTTTCTAGCAACGTAGAGTGCTTCTCTTCATTCTCTACAACTGCAGTGGATGTTTTTTTCTCTTCAATGTTCTTGTTGAGCTTGACGATTTTGAATCTTAGTGTGACAACTTCTTCTTCAAGATTCTCAACCTCTTCTTATTTGTTCATTATCTAAGACTTCATGACCTCTTGTGTTTTCTTTGCTTCTTCAAGTTTGATTTTCAATGTAATTATTTCTTCTTCCAGTCTTCTCTCTTCTTGACCAAAATCTTCCTCAAGTTGGTTTAAGTCAATGGTTCTTTCCTTGAGATGATCCATCAATATTTTTTCTCTCTTTTTTGCTTCTTCCTTTTGTGCTACTATGTTGGCTTCTAAACATTTCTTTTGATATTATAGAGTTTCTTCAATTCTGCAGGCCTTTTCTAGTTGATCTTTTAAATTCTTGATGACCTGCTAATCTTTTTCAAAACCTTGAACACTTTCCTTTTGTTTCATCAATTATTGCTTGGATGACTTGTTTTATTCTCTTTATTTCTTTAGATATTCAATTGCACTGATCAATTTTTCTATGTAATCAACTTCTAATTCTTCATAGTCTTCCTCTTTTGAATCTATTTGACATGATTAGCATATTTCTTCTTGTTCTGTATCTGCATCTTCTTTGGAATTTTTTGAATCTGTGATGTGTGAAGAATATATGTCATGTAAATTATCCCAAAGTTCTTTGGATGATGAACATTTACCAACCTTTTCTGTTACCGGATTAGGTAATCCTTCCTAGATGAAATCCATTGCTATTTTGTTATTCTTATTCAATTCCTTCATGGCTACAGTCTTTTCCCTTTTTGAACTATCATATCATGTAACAACTAATAGCCAAATATAATGTCCATGTGCATGTAAAAATACTTCCATACTTTTTCTCCACATATCATACTTAAAACCATTCTAACCATTAAACATTGGTTCTCCATTCTCATAATCATCCATGATGTCCTTACAGTGGTTAAACTTCTTCCTGAATGAACTTGGCTCTTATACCAATTGTTGGATTACTGATAGGGGGGGTGAATCATTAATAAATAAATTTAATCCTTTTTCACCATAAAATGCAAGTGTTATATCAATGTAGCATTATCATTCAATAGTTCCAGAGTAAATAAACAATGAACAAATGAGCAATCACACACATACACAGTACACCAATGTTTTACGTGGAAACCCAAAGCAAAAGAAAACCACATAATTTTTTTTCTTATGTGTCTTTAAGAAATACATCCATTGGAAACACCAACTTCTTTTGTTTTCCAACTACAACTGGAAGGAGGCTCCAACCCCCTATTTTCTCAGGATACAACCTGAGGGAAACTCCAAATCCCCAATTCTCTGGCTACAACTAGAAGGAGGCTACAACCCCCTATTTTCTTTGGCTACAACTGGAAGGTGGCTAAACCCACCTGTCCTTGCCCCGTCCAACCGCCCTGAAATATAAGTAGAATGATGGAACCACTGTCACACTATCACTGTGATATATACTATTGTAAACTTGTACCAATCAACCTGTAATCAACTTTTAACATAAACAAGTGCATCAACCATGCACCAACCTGTACCTCAACCTATAATCAACATGTACCATAAACAAGTGCATCAACTAGGCACCAACCTGTACCATGAACAAGTGCATCAACCATGCACCAAACCTGTACAAATAACCTATCACAATAGCTTGTTCAAACAACCTATCACAACAACTTGTCTCATCAATCTTATCAACCAAATCAGATCTACTCACCAAGATCAATCACCAAGAAAAATCTCAAAGATGTGCATCAACCAAGCATAACACAACAACTCATAATCATCACCAAGATCAATATGTGTTTCTAATAATATACTAATACAACTATATTTCTACATCATCCATAAACCATGTGTCAAAAATACTACTAACAAGTGCCTCCAACCATGTACAAAGTATGTAACAATCATGTATCAACTACTCATCAAGATGTACCAACATGATCAATCATACACCTCATGTATGTGCCAACTCATCAACTACTTGTCTCAACCATATACCCAACATGTACCTCAACCAAAATCTCTCATCAATTTCATCATCCAAATCTGATTTGTAACTCTGTAATAAACATGGTGTATATGATCACATACATGCAAACCTTCCTTAACTTTAACAACAAGATACTAGCATTTTCATCAAACTTTACTTTAGTCTCACATGACTAGTTTTGGATTAGTCAACAACCCTAACTTGAAATAATCATAACTATGTACCTGTAATGAATAAAGATCTAAAAATAGTACACAATGTTTTTCAGTGTGTTTTATGCAATTCCTCTAGGTGTCACTACTTGGAACCTCTCAGAAAAGGAGTTATAGCAAAAATGGCATACCTTGTTGAATTCTGGCTTATTCTAGAGAGTGAACTTGTAGAGCATTCCCCACACGGAATATTTGTTGTATGGATATGAAAATGTTACACAGAATACTATAGAATGTACTCTAACCAACACATTTTGTTAAGCCCTAATATTGGCTCATTTCCCCTTAATTGGGGCATATTACATTAGTAATGTTATTTTATTTATGTCGGCTTTATTCCATTAGTTTTAATTATACCTCCTAGTCTCCTATATATACCAAGGAGACATTTTCATTTGGAATCATCTTGTACTTGAACATTTATGTGGGGTAAAAGGAGGTTTCCCCCTTGAAGAGGCTTATTATCTAAAATTATCTCTTTTTCAAGGTGTTTAGTACTTATTATGATGTTTTTCTATGCCATATTGATATTTGGTTCTTAACATATGGTATCAGCGCTCAAGGTCTTGGGGTTTCACTGTTACATCTGAGACACCGTGGAATTTTTTATATAACTTTTTTTCTACAACTATTCAAAAGAGATGGCTTGGAGGATATTTATTATATGGATCAAGGTACATTGGGTTAAAAATTTATCTCCCGAGGCCTTATACTTTCAGATATACAACCTTTGTAAGATGGGATTCTGGAATCATCCTAAATTGAGTCATTGCGAAATTTTCACTATAAATTTTTTTCTGTAACGTTTCAGAACCTGAAATATGGAGGCTATTCTTAAAAATTATTAAGGTATATGTGGTAGAAATTTTAGCTTATAGGTCATCTTAAATTTGTAGATACACCCTGTGGAAGACAGGGTATCTGACTAGTCCTATTGACTAGTCTCAAGCAGGTGTTCCGGGTAAAACAATCATAAATTCTTCCTAGAGTATCCAAATTGAGTGAGCTAGTTGCATTGGATAGTGGATAGCCCATAGTAGTTTTGGTACGCATTTCAGAATTTTATATAAATTATTTTGTGTGGGGCACGCTATACAAGTGAGATCTCTTGAAAAGGCCAAAAATCAGCAAGTTGTGGGGAAGTTACCGTAAATTCCACTTGGCACATCCAATTTTTATTAGACCTATGGCATTGAAGAGAAGAAATATTAGAGACCTACAAAAAATAAAAGTTCGTACTCAGAAGGGCCTAAATTTTGGAGATACAATAAAAGGAAGATTGTCTAGCAGAACCACCTCAAAATCAAGGTCTAAAGTGACACTTGGCCAACATGCCACCAAAAAAGGGAACTTCTACACCAAATAAGCCTCCAAACAATCCTACTTGGACTCTTGATGAAGGTGAAGAAATGCGTGGGACATAAATGATTTACAAAAGAAGATAGTAACAAAATATGAACTACAAGAGATGATGGATTCAACAAAATATAAGTTTGAGGCAATAAATACTAAGATGAATGCTTTAAAAGGGGATATCATGGAAGGATTAAAAAATTTCCTAATAGAGAGGACACATGAAAGTGAAAATGTATCCCATGAAATTCATGATGAGGACACAAGGAAGGTGAATCAAGAATAGAGAAACTCCAACTTTGGGTTGAAGACCAACCACATTCCTAAGATCAATATGAGGAAGTTTGATGGAAAGGACCCAATCACATGGATACTTCAAATGGAGCAATTATTTGATCTACATAATGTGCCACATACACAAAAGGTACAAATTGCTTCTTTATATTTAGAACCCAATCAATTTGTATGGTATCAATGGCTTTGTTCTCACAAATCACTCGTCACTTGGACAATTTTCATGGAAGAAATGATAGCACACTATGAGGATACAAAGAGCAATACCTTCTTTATCCAATTGATAAATCTCAAGCAAAAGAGTTCAGTTACCGAGCACATTGAGAACTTCCAAAGATTGAATATAAAGGTAACAGATATTTCAGATGAGCACTTGATTGATGTATTCATAGGAACTTTAAAGGATAACATTCAACATGAGGTTCGCCTTTTGGAACCCAAATCATTGGAGAATGCATTTAAGGTGGCAAGAAATGTTGAAAGTAAAAATATGGCTATGGCTACTAGAACGACCAATCCTAACATCTATAGAGAGAGTAATGCTCCTTCTTCTAAAACACCTCAACCTACAAGGTTAACATCTCAACAATTGGAGGAAAGAAAAGAAAAAGGTTTATGCTTTAATTGTGATAGAAATTACAGTAAGGGACATAAGTGTGGTGAGAAGAAATCTTTCTACATAGATTGTGAAGAGGAAGAAGAACAAGAACAAGAACCATCTCAATATGAAAACGTAGAAGCAATTTCATCTGAAGAGTTGACTCCTACGATATCATGTAATGCATTGGCTGGAATTAGCACTCCTCAAACCCTCAAGATCGAAGGATACATCAAAAATAAAAAGGTAATAGTCCTAATTGATTCTAGCAGTACTCGTAATTTCATTCACTGTAAATTAGCCAAAGCCCTCAATTGCTTTGTATATCCAGTGCTAGAGTTTCAAGTAATGATTGTATATGGAGGAACTATCAATTGCTCAGGAAAATGCCATAAGATCAATCTTACTATGGGGGAATATGTAATGAATAGTCCAATGATTTCTATACCCATGGGTGGTGTTGATGTTGTACTAGGAATCCAATGGTTACAATCATTAGGAACAATGGCTTTTAATTTTCAAGAACTTTTCATGAAATTTTCATTGGAAGGAAAAGAAATTGAGCTAAGAGGTATCACAAGGAAACACGATAAGGTGAT
>JASDQU011104511.1:15824-27299 GCA_032191745.1 Picea mariana
CATAGTGTATGATTGGTGGACATGACCCATGTTTACAATTTCATCAGTCTGTGATCTGAGTATGGGAATGCCTACCTCAAAATTAATATATATGATATTCTGCAGATGCTTGGTTGTTCGCAGGTTTCCGATTAGGTGTGCTCCTAGTTTTCGACACACACATGCAGCTTACAAAGTCTTTCGGATGTCACTGGTTCCAACCTCATACTTTGGGGGGAATTCTTTTCCCCATGATTTTGGTCATCCTGTTGATGTATTAATGATGGTGTACTTAGGCTCTTCATAAGAACTTTCTCCTGAGAAAAGTGACTTTCATCTCTTCCCATAAAACGCATTTTTGAAGAAGGTTCACAGGCTACTAATATATTTGGGTGTGAGAATGACCCATTCTCGTAGGCTGCTTTAAGACAGGGTGCGAACTTCTTGCACTGTGTTGAATAGCCAGGGTGTGAACTCTTCCTAAAGCATGGAAAAAGATGAATTATCGATGTTTCTAGAAGGGATTCTTCTAGAAGAATGGGTTGGCATTCGAATGGTTATCCTTGTACTAGATTCCTTGATATTGTGGGATCATTATTATCCAAGTAACTATCTCATTCTCTCCTATATATTGAGGNGAATTGTGTGAAGGACTTAGCCTGAACAACATCTTGGAGACTCTGGCAAGTCTATCAAGAGGATTTGATCTTCTTCATGCAAGGATTGAGCAAGTGTGTGTGTTGGAGCTAAGAGCCATTGAAAGGAAGTTTGCGACATCAAGCCGATCAGGTTGTAATCTTTAATTTCAATCAATATGATACATTGGCATGTCCCTTTCCCATAAAGCTATTCTCACTTTATTGTGTAATTCCTTGATCATACACATAAGTTGACTGTTGAATATATTTTTCTATCTTTAATTTGGTTGGTTTATTTTGTCTTGGTCTTGACCTCACGACAGCACCAAAGCAAAGTGGGAGAAACAAAGACCCTAGGAAGCGATATTAAGGTATGTTACTTGTTCCTTCCTACTAGCTAATTCAATGGTCAAAACTTAGGGAAAGAGTCATGTCCTGTCCTGTTTTGTTCTAGATCCAGGTGGATCTAGGGAGATCTATTAGTGTCCGCACCTACCGATTATTCCGATAACAATTGGAGTTAAAGACAGAAATACATTGATTATCTGGGCCAGGAGGGTTATTTCTAAACATAACTTGTTGAAATTGGTCCAAACTAAGGCAACATAGATACACAGATGGAACAGGGTGTGCAAGAGTTCAAATATTTATTTGAAGAATTTTTCACCAAAGGAATTCAACCATTTTGGGATGGAAAAGGAAATGCATATGATCAAGAAGAATAAAATGCTCATTTGACTCAGTGTAGAATGGATCATTCTAAGTTTGAAACCCTGGAGGAAAATCTGAAAGGAACTACATTAGTTGAACATTTGATTGCAGTCTTTGAAATTCTAAATCAGTTCAAAGCAGTCAAGGTTGGACTGTTGGTCATGTCATATGCTTCCTACATTGATCTAGAGATTCTGATAAAGGAAATGATATATTATGATATCCCTTCTGACTTGCAATGGAAGGAAATAATCAGATTGGGTAAGACAAAATGCAGTTTTCCAGGGCTGAGTAAATGATATCATGATGTCACCAAAGATGGCAGATCACGTGGAAGACCAGAGCAGAGCAAGTGGTGAAGAAAGGGATCGAAACGCCAGAGGATCCAGAGTCTAGATCGAGAAACGTTTTCTTGCAGATCATTGTAATCGGTTCAATACTAAAACATTTCATTATAATCATTGTAATCGGTTCAAAATTGAAACATTTCATTGTAATCATTATAATCGGTTTTAAAAACCGAAATGTTTCTTTGTAATTATTTTAATCGGTTTCAAACTGAAGGAACTCATATTTTATAAATATTGGGAGTTCCAAATGTATTAGGGGTTAGAAAAAGTGCAAGGGAACAATTTTAGTTGTTCGGGAATTGAATTTAATCTTTTGAAGCTAAATAGAATGCACATGCAGATGTCCTACATTTTCCATGAAAATATTCTAATGGTGGTGATCTGAGTTTCGTCTTCTTTCTTCGTATGTATTTCCTGTGTTCTTAAATTCCATTTTCACTATCTTCTATTTAAATTGGATAGTTAAAGGGACCATAATTCATCTTGTGATTCTCTCAGCTTATGAAATTTAAACTGTATTAAGTTCTTCCTAACTAAGTCATAATTCATTTATTTAATGCTCTGATGTATTTATATGTTTTTCCTTTCTTCTTACACTCTGCAAATTTAAATTTATAAATCAGATTCATCATCTCATTTAGCCTTTATCCTCTCAATATTTTTACCGACTAGTCAGTGCTTCCATTCTTTTTTAGGAGTTTTGAATCCATAGCCCTAGGTGTCCCTCCCATTTTCTGTGAGCAAAATCATAAAAATCCCTTCAAAGAAACAAAACCTAGACATTGATTTGTTAAAGAAAATTCATATGTTAAAGACCAAGTGACAGGAGAGAGCCCTCTATGAGCTAAGAATGCTAGTACCTAGCTCTAAAGTGGTTTGTATGTTACCTCTGTCATTTTTTTTATCATCCAAACAAATTTATAGAGTGCGAACATTTTGGCACCACTGCCTGGGATGAAAGTGAAATCTTCCCTAGGAAAAGAACGACTTAAATCTTCAAGTTTGATTCTTGAGGGTGACAGTGAATCAAAATACTTATTGGCTGAAACCAAATTTACCCTGGAGACTCCATTATAAAGATACCAATAGCATAAAGTAGTTTGAGCAGAAATCTTGGCTCCCAAGAGAATTCATACTAGAAGAAATCCAGACCCAGAAGAAATAATCCATGTGTTTGATCCTGAGAAACTTGTACACAAGAGAAAAGAAAGGCCAATAAGCCTAGTTTTTTGTCTGGACAAAAATCTATCTTTACCCAAAGAGGGATTAAAAATCATTCAAGACCTTGCTTTTGATTTGAAATTTGAGCAGACTCTATTCAAAACTAGATATGAATCCAATTTGAATGAAATTATCTTTGATGAGAAGAGGTTCCAAGGTTTAATTTCAGCTACCTCTATTAGACTCGATGTGATACCTACTCAGAACAATCAACCACTTCAAGTTCTTACTGCAGCCATGGCAGCTAGGTTTTCCCCCCTTGTCCTACCTGTTGAGTTACATGAGTTACCCCAGGACTTTAATTAGAGGATTAAGTTGTATGATGCTGAAGGTGATGTTCCAACACAAAAACACTTAGACTGGTTCAATGATTTTTTGGACCTAGAAGAAGTAGATTATGAAGATGCAAAAATGAGGTTGTTTGCAAAAAGTCTCATAGGTGAAGTCAGGAAATGATTCAGAGCTCTCCCAACAGCAAGTATCCCAAATTTTTCATCCTTTGAAACAAGTTTTCTTGCTAAGTGGGGTGACAACAAAACCCCCTTCAGTTTCTAACCCAGTACAACAACATGAGAAGGTCACTTGATGAAACATTACAATATTTTTCAACTAGACTTATGAAAGTTTACAACTCAATTCCTACTGAAGTAAAACCTCCTCCTAGAGCTACTCAACTTAGATATGTTGATTCCTTTGACAATGATTTTGCTCTGTTATTGAGAGAAATAAGATCCAATTCACTAGATGATATGATGAGTGATGCAATATAAGTTGAAGTAAATCTAATGGCCTTAGGAAAGATCAAATATAATTATGATAGAGACATAAACAAGGTTCAAGATAAGGCATAGCCTTCAACTTCACAATCATCAGAAGAGAGATTTGAGTTGATGATGAAAACTATGGAGGAACTCATGGAAAATATGTCTTTAGATAATAAGCCTAACACCAGAGAGCAGGTTGATTGTCCACCCATAAATCAAAGGAGACCAATAGTTCCACAAATCAGAAAGAGATAAGAGGAACCAAGGTGATCAACAAATAAGGCCTCCTTTTTAAAGCAATTATGTGAATGAAAATTTTGATGAAACTTTTGAAGACAATATGCATTTTTGTGATGGTGATGAAATGAAGGTGTTTTTAACTAAAGAAGAACATGATAAGTTCATGGATGAAAATGATATAATCATGTAGGAGAATGATGAAAGGTTAACAATGGAAAAGGAAGACTATCAGAAAGGATTGCAAAATGCCATCATGCAATTCTAGAAACAATATAATCTTCGAAGCAAAATGGTGCCTGCAAATCCTACAAAGGAATCTCAAAATAATACACCTTCTTTGAGTTAACCTAAGAAGGACTCTATTGAAAAGGATGTTGTGGAGAAATGAAAGAAGAAGGAAGAGCCTCCAAAGAAAGTATCTGAAGTAAGAAAGGAGACAATCATCAAAGAGGTAGAAAAAACCTCATCTTCCTTTAAATTTGAAAGTGAGATGGCCAAAATTAAAATCTATGTTCCATTCAATGAGCTAATAAATAATAGTGAATAAAGAAATCTGATCATTAAGATGCTCAAGATGGAAGAAACTTTTAATACTTTAAATATACAAGATGATCATCCTGTCATATTGTTTAGCCCACATGTAGAGGAGAGTAGTGATGTTGATGAGGTCCCTCCTTTCTATGTTAGTCTGAAGATTCATGACATGAATTTGCATAATGATATGTTAGATTCAGGAGCATCCCATAATCTGATGCCCAAGGTGGTCATGGAACAATTGGGTCTGGAAATTACAGTGCCTTACAAGGATATTTTCTCCTTTGATTCAAGGAAGGTGAAGTTCTTGGGCCTAATCAAAGACCTGGTAGTATCTTTGTCTCAAATTCTAGCGAAAAATATGGTCATGGATGTGGTGGTTGTTGATATCCCTCCTAAATTTGGCATGTTGTTATCTAGATCATGGGCTGTGAAGTTGAAAGGGACTCTGTAAATGGATATGTCATATGCCACTATCCATGATTTTGGCCAAGAAAGGAGGTTGTACAGGGAATTATTGCTCAATTATATGGTCAATAACAAAGCCTAGCCAAGCAACCATCCCATTTACTCTATGGAGACTGAGATTGGTTCTTCCACTTTTTTTAATGATTTGATTTTTGAAGAGGAGGTGCCAAATACTGATATGACTATCAAAGAAAAACCTGATCAACAAACAGAAGAAATTTCAGATCAGCTAAATAGTGCAGAAAATGAAATGTGGAATATGAGCTTTGATGGAGCTATCAACAGAGAAGGAGTAGGGGCTGATGTGTGGATTAACCCCCCCAAATTAGGTACAAAAATTTGTTCTTACAAACTTTCTTTTGATTGCACAAATAACATGGCTAAATATGAGGCATTAGTGTTGGGATTGAAGACTTTGAAAGAAATGGGTGCTAGGAGGATAGTTCTACATGGAGATTTTGAGCTGATTATAAATCAGATAAAGGGTATATATCGAGAAAAACATCCTAGATTAAGAGCATATAAGAATATAGTGCTTGATATTCTTGAATAATTTTTATAATATAATCTTTCATTGATTCCAAAGGGGAAGAATCAGATTGCCAATGCCCTGGCTACTTCAGCCTCAGTTTGCAAAATTCCAATTTTTTCTAACAAAAAATATGAGATTGAGGTCAAGCACAGGCCAACAATACCTAATAACATTAAGTACTGGCAAGTTTTTGAAGATGAAAAACAAGTAGAAAGTTTCCTTAAGATGGAGAGTGAATTTGCAATTTTGAATATAGATGAGGAATATTGTTGTGAGGAAGAAGATGCAGAGGTGTTCGCAAATGATGACTATTTCAAGAATAATATTGTTGGTAAGGATATAATGAAACTAAAAAATAACATCATTCCCAAAGGCCTGGTCCCATTAGAAAAACTCTTTGACAAAAATGATGTAGCCAGAAGTCCTAAAATTACTGCAAATGATGGAGATGTTGAAGACTTCAACATTGGGACTCATAAAGATCCCAAGATCATCAATCTATCTAAGACACTTAGCCCATAGGTCAAGCAAAGGTATATCAGTTTAATGAAATAATTTCCTGATGTTTTTGCATGGAGTTATGAAGATCTAAAGGTTTATGATACTAAGGTGTTTCTGCATGTGATTCCAATAAAAGAGGATCATAAACCTTTCAAGAAAAAATTAAGAAGAATTAATCCTTTGTTGCTTCCCTTGATTGAAAAAGAGATAAAAAATCTATTTGAAGCCAAGATCATAGTGTCTCTGAGGTTTTCTAAGTGGGTGGAAAATTTGGTACTTGTCAAAAAGAAAAGTGGAGAGATCATATTATGTCTGGATTTTCATAATCTGAACAGGGTATCTCTCAAGGAAAATTACCCACTGCCAAATATGGATCACATTTTGTAGAAGGTGGTTGGTTATAAAAAAATATCAATGATGGATGGTTTCTCTAGGTACAACCAAATCATGGTACACCTTGATGATCAGGAAAAGACACCCTTTACAACACCATGGGGTACCTTGATGTATGCCAAAATGCCTTTTGGGATCATGAATGTAGGAGAAACTTTCCAAAGGGCTATGGATATAGCCTTTGCTAATGATAAAGATAAATTTATTGTTATTTACTTAGATGATATCACTGTATAAACATATAAGGAAAACTTTTCATAAATATAGGAAGTTTGGCATCTCATTGAACCCCAAGAAGTATAATTTTGTAACATAAGAGGGAAAGTTTCTTGGTCACATTATTTCAAAGGAGGGAATAAAGATAGATCCCAATAGAGTTGAAGGAATCCTTAAAATTGGCACACCTAGAACAAAAAAGAAGTACAATATTTCCTAGGGAAAGTAAATTTTCTGAGAAGATTCATCCCTAACCTGGTTGAAATCATAAAGCATATTACTAACATGCTCAGAAAAGGAAGTGAGATAAAGTGGACTCCTGAAGCCAAAAAATATTTTGAAGATATTAAAGTGGCATTGACCAAATATCCAGTGTTGGCCGGTCCCAATTTTGCAAAAGACTTTATATTGTTTTCTTTTGCCTCAGAACACACCATTGTTCATGTTTTGTTACAAAAAGATGAACAGAACTTTGAAAGGACTATATCCTACTACAAAATTACATTGAGGTATTCCCCATTAAAGTATGATATCATGGAAAAACAGGCTTATGCACTAGTCAAGGCCCTAAAGGAGTTTAGATTTTATATCTTGCATTCCCATATCATTGCTTATGTGCCCAACAGTTCTATGAAGGACATTTTGACTCAGCCTGATCCTGAGGGTAAAAGGGGCAATTAGATAGCTGTGTTGTTGGAGTATGACCTCGAGATCAAACCTACAAAGTTGATCAAGGGGAAGGGACTTCCAAAGCTGATGGCATAGTCAAATTGTGAACTCTTTGGAATTAATTTCATTGCTAATTTATCGACATATTTATAAGAAGAAAAGGTCCCTCAGGTATCTCAAAAATTCCTTGACTCTCCATGGTATGTTGATATTATTTATGTGTTGAGAAATTTGCAGGCTCCTCCATAATTGATTAAAACCAAGGATAGGTTTTTGAAGTTAAAAGCGGAAAAATTTTGCATTCTAAACCAGTCTTTGTATTGGAAGGATCCAGGTGGTATCTCGCTGAGTGATTTGCTGGAGGAAGAAGTGGAAAAAACCATCAGGATTTTCATAGGGGTGATTTTGGAGGGCACCATTATTGGAAAACTAATATGCACAAGATATTGAGGGCTGGTTTCTATTGGACTAGCATTTTTTATGATGTTTACAAAGAAGTTTCAAGGTGTCATAAATGCCAAATTTTTGATGGAAAGAGAAAACTGCAACCTTTTCCCTTGAAGCCTATCTCTATTGAAGCACCTTTTAGAAAATGGGGCCTTGATTTCATAGGATAAATTTATCCATAGTCCTCATCTCAACATAAGTGGATACTGACAACCACAAATTACTTCACCAAGTGGATTGAAGAAGTCCCCACAACGAAAGCAATAGATATCGTTATCATTCAATTTTTAGAAAACAATATTTTGTCTAGATTTGGTTGTCCAATAAAAATAATTACAGACAATGCAATAGCATTTAAGTCCAAAAAAATGGAAAATTTTTGCAGTTATTACAATATAACTCTTCACCATTCCACAACTTATTACCCTCAAGGTAATGGGTTGGCTGAGTCATCCAATAAAAGTTTGACTAGAATTATCAAGAAACTGTTGCAAGATAACAAAAAGGATTGACCCAAGAAGCTTATTTATGCAGTATGGGATGAAAGGATCACTACTAAAAGATCTATTTCTACTTCACCCTTCCAAATTATGTACGTTACAGAGGCGATTTTTCCTACTTCATTAGGAT
This sequence comes from Picea mariana, assembly GCA_032191745.1. NCBI lineage: Eukaryota > Viridiplantae > Streptophyta > Pinopsida > Pinales > Pinaceae > Picea > Picea mariana. The sequence continues at coordinate 24,118 of JASDQU011104511.1, forward strand.
TTCTAGTGATAATATTACTACAGGAGCACGATGCTGAACCAGATGCCACTCAAAGGAGGATAAACAAACTAATCATTGTTCAACAAACAAGAGAGAAATCCTTCAACAACTCTCAACTCCACCAAGACATGATTAAAAAATATTTTGAAAAGCATACTAAGGAAGATGATTTCAAAGTGGGGGATTTGGTGTTGAAATGGGATGCCAGAAATGAAGACATAGGAAAGCATGGAAAATTCGACCATCTGTGGTTGGGACATTTCAAAATTATGGCATACCATGGAAATAATGCCTATCTGCTATAGGAACATAATGGAGATATCATTGGTGGGGGACCTGTGAATGGAAGGTTTCTCAAGCATTATCTTGCTTAAATAAATTTTCACCCTTTCAATTTCATTGTATATAACCATTTTTGTTTTTCATTTGTATCATTTGGAATCAAATCAACAGAAAATTGAAGCCTAAAGCGAAGGCCCTAAGTTTATGCTGAGTATAATTGGAGTTGTGTGAACAATGTTTCGTGAATTAACTATTGATCGGTTTAGTTGCATGAGTGAAATAAAGCTCAATGGATGGGGACTTGGTCGATCGTTCTTTGCTACTTCTATGGGAGGATAGCATCTCAAGTTGGAGCCCATGTTAGTCACCATTAAATTTTTTGTGTGAAATCAAGATTTCAGAATCTAGCGGAATGATAAATTGGTTTGGAAACCTGATAAACAAGGAAAAGGGATAAATCTGGTAGGAGCATTGAGCTGATTGGGCCCGACGCATTGCAGATCGTAAGTTCTTGATATAAACTACTGATAATGATTTCGGGGGGCGAAGCTGCACAAGATTTAATTTTGATGAGTAGTCCTGAAATTTAAACCATGGTTTTATCTCGGAGGTACGTGGCATCACTAGGAGCATTTTGGGATGAAAAGCGGGTTACCCCAAACCACTTTCTCATGCCCCCAAAAATTGGAAAAGTATAAAAGGGAATTTTGTCATTTATTTTATTATTATTTCGAACACTGGACCGTTAGTGTCAAACAATTGGATTAGGTTGATGGATAGCTGGTATGGATTGTTGGTTGGCATTGATGTCAACCATTGGAGAGCCATATTGTATATTGTTGTCAACCCTTAGTGATTGATGTCAACCCTTGGACAAAGTCCGATAACGAATTCCGGTAGCACAAAGGTTTGGGTAATGGACCCAAGTTTGTTTGATGTATAATGGTATGAGTTTTGATATATTTGTAGGTAAGACTATTCTAGATGGATAGTACATGTCATGCCATTTCCGGTGGTATGTGGAACATCACATAAATCCTCACGGTTTTTGAGAGTTATGGCCTTACGAAGTTGAAGGACCCTCATATGATTGGCTTGAAACCCCAAAAGGTCGACGAAGTCAAAGTGACAAAGTCAAAGAGGATTATTTAAATAATAAAGTGAAGTGATAAAGTCAAAGAGGATTATTTAAATAATAAAGTGAAGTGACAAAGTCAAAGAGGATAATTTAAATAATAAAGTGAAGTGACAAAGTCAAAGAGAATTATTTAAATAATAAAGTGAAGTGACAAAGTCAAGGAGGATTATTATTTAAATAATAAAGTGAAGTGACAAAGTCAAGGAGGATTATTTAAATAATAAAGTAAATGGAGAACTTTCTAACTATGGAAAGTGGTTATAAGAAGGTTAACCCTAAAATGAGGAAAATGGGTTAAGTGGTCAAGTGGCTATTGGATACATGGACAAGTGGAAAATTGGGCAAAGTTGGACATAGGTGACTATGTGGGCAAAGTGACCTAGAAGATGCTTCTAAGGAAGCTACTTGGAGAGTAGAAATAAGAGGCAAGGCTCTCTCATTTTGATCACACTTGAGAATATTGAATATCTACAGGTGACTGAGGTAACCAAATGATACCTAAGTCGAATTTCATAGGGAAGGTGAAGTAAATAAGGCCAAAATTAAAGGGAGGATAAATTATTTTGATGATGATTTCTAAGGTATGTTATTTATAGGTCATCTCACCATTTTCGCAATAACTTTTTTTCTATAATGATTCAGACCATGAAATTGGGAGGCCATTGAGAAACCATATCCAAGTAGTTGTGGTACAAATTTCAGCTTATGGGTCATTGTAGTTTCGAATTTACACTCCGTATAAAATAGTGTTTGTGGCTAGTCCTGAAACTAGTCTAAAACAAGTGTTTCGGGTAAAAACGTCATAACTTATTGATAAAAGATCCAAATTTAGTAATACCAAATATGTTAAGAACCAAATATCAATATAGCATAGAAAAAACTCAGAATAAGTACTCAACTCCTTGAAAAAGAGAGAATTTCAGTTAATAAGCCTCTTCGAGGGGGCAACCTACTTTTACCCCACATAAATGTTCAAGTACAAGATGATTCCAAATGAAAATGTCTCCTTGGTATATATAGGAGACTAGGAGGTATAATTAAAACTAATGGAATAAAGCTAACATAAATAAAATAACATTACTAATGTAATATGCCCCAATTAAGGGGTAATGAGCCAATATTAGGGCTTAACATGCCCCTCCCCTTGAGACAAGTGTTGTCCCCAACGCTTGAGTAACTCTGGATGCTTTTGTATGCAAGATTCATCTTCCCAAGTGGAATCTTCAGTTGGTAGTTTCCTCCATTTAATGAGATACTCTGAAATGGATCTATTCCTCAGTTGGTGAATTCTTGTGTCAGTGATGGCTTCAGGCTCCAATATGATTTTTCCTTCCTCATCAAGTACTAGAAATATAGTTTGAACTGGGATCTTGTTGCCTATAACCTTATTTAAGCATGAAACATGGAAAATATGGTGTACTCGTGAAGATGCAGGCAACTCCAATTTGTATGTCATAGTACCGATATTTTGCAACACCTTATAAGGGAAATAGTACTTTGGTGATAATTTATTATCCTTCTTGGCTTGCTTGAGGGACATCTGTTTATATGGTTGTAGTCTTAAAAAAACCCAATCCCCTACTTCAAAACTTATTTCTCTATGATGTTGATCTTCTTGTTGTTTCATATGATTTTGTGCCATGGTCAGGTTGTCCTTTAATATTTGGAGAACTTGTTGTTGATGCTTGATGTGATCTTCCACTACTTGAACCTTAGATTTTTATTTTAGATAACAAGTGATGGAAAGAGGGTGGTATCCATA
>JASDQU011104512.1:4642-20174 GCA_032191745.1 Picea mariana
TCTTATCTTCAGACAGAAGATATCTTATCTTCACACGAAAGATATGTTATCTTCACACATAAGATGTATTATCTTCACACAAAATATATTCTATGAGTTTTTCCATTCCTTTTATGTTCTCCCTTCTCTTGTAGTCATCTATCTCACCCATCCATTGGGGAGGACTAGTACGATAGCTTCACTCCTAGTCATCCCACATAAACTACAGAAGCTAAGATGCTAGACTGGGCAAGACTAGACTCCCTTTCCATGATCCACGTAGGATCATGACACAAACCTCAAGATCCAACTAACCATTCCACATGGTCAAGGTTTGTGTTCTAGGCTACTCAATCCTTGGCCAGAGGAGAGTATCTTCCCGTTGCCACTTGGAGAAACATCCACACTCCTCTCTATGAGGGTGGTCACACCGCTCTCTACGAGGGTATTCTAGCATGTCCCTTGTGTATCTAAAACTCAACACTTGGACAAAGGACAACCTTGGCAAATTTATCATCCCCCTTCTCTACGAAGGTCTCTTCTCTTTCTCCTTCTCTACGAAGGTCTAGCTATGGGATCTGAAAATATATCTTGTGGTCCAAAATATTTCCATGGTATAATACCATGCCACCCATCTGTTGGGCACCATCCTTCTACTGGATAGCTTTCATCTTGATCAAAATATCTCATTACTCATCCTTGAAATTCTCTTATGTAATATCCCGAGTGCCTTCTTGAGTTCGAACATTTCTTTCTTTCTGAATTGATACTGGATCAACCTGGTTCCTCTGCATCTATAAGAATGGTACTAGAGCAACTTATAGTTACCTGCATCTCATAAACTATATCTGAGTATCCATCATTCTCTTCATATTGAACATTTTTGTTTTTCATCTTTAGGAGACTCCTGCTCCTATATAAATACTAGATACTATCTGGTTCCTACTGAATGTCACCATATCATAAGTCCTTCTCATGATGTCTAACTTCTGCAAGTGAAGGCATAAGTTCTTTCTTCCGAGACCTGTAAACTTACTTACAATATGCTTTCTGAGATATGTCACTTAGCCAATCAGTCAGTAATAATAAGCAGTAATCAAATAAAACTTTATCATTATTTTTATCAGAGTAGTACACATCTTTTCTTAAGAAAAACTTGTTCAACCATGTACACATGTGAAAACCTAATCATGAATAAGAATTTTGAACTCTTTTTCACTCTAGCTATGAAATTACCAACTTTTCCCTTACTATAATAGCTAAACACATACCTTTGTCACTCTCATGAGTGATCATACCTGAAATAAATATTTTATCTCTTTCTTTATCCTCTTCTGTGATAAATCTGCGTAGACACTGAAATAAAACGAGGTTAATTAACATTCTCACAAAATCTAACTTGTAATGATAAAGTAAACAAGATACTAAAAATAAACATGAATACTTATCTTTTGTTTTTGTGTGGGGAGGCTCCATGGACTCCACCATTTGTTATGTTTCTTCAAATCAACTATCTTCAAATTAAAGTACATATTTCTCAATTTCTACTAAAGCTTTCTTTGAGGGAGGAGATTTCTCTTCCTCTGCCACATGTGCTTGATTCTTTCTTTTCCCTTTTCCTTGAGAACAATCATGGAAAAAGTTTCCCAAATTTTGACAGTTGTAGCATCTGATCTTTGAAACAACTTTCTTCTTATCTAGATGGACAATTCTTAGCAATATGTCCCATCTTGTCACAATGGTAACATTGGTAGGATGATCAATCTTTTTGTCTTCTTTGTCCTTTTTGAAACTTCTCAAATCTCCTTGGATGAGATTCTTTATGTATGAATTTGTTTTGGGGGTAAGACTCCTTATGAGTTTCTTTATGGAAGTAAGACTTCTTTCTCCCTCCTTAGTATGAGTAGCTAGGGCTTGATCTTCATCTCTTGATAGAAAATCTTCTCAGTTAGCTACTCTTGCTTCTTCTTGAACACATTCTTCCCAAAGACTATCAAATTGTAGTTTGTCTTTTCTGGCACAAATAGTTTGGATGAATGCATCCCAAGGTCTTGTGAGACCATTAAGGGCCGTCATTATAAGCTCATCTTCATATATAGTATCTTCAATTGCTTCTAGTTGTTATTTGAATTGTGATATTCTGAAGAAATATTCCTGGATTGTTTCTCCTTTTTGCATCCTTGTATTCTTGAGTTGAGTTCTTAGATTCATCTTTTGATTGATGTTCCTTCCTTCATATAATATGGTTAGGGCATCAAACATTTATTTTGGATTGTTATTTGAAGCCACTTGATGAATCAAGTGATCTTTGATAGAATCTGCAATGATTCTTTTAGCCCTAACTGTGTCCTTTTGGTGTTTTTCTTTAGCTGCAACATCGAAGGGTTCTGGTACATTTTCTTTAATGAATATTTGTTGGTCATTCTCTTCAAGAATGAGTGCAATCCTATAATTCTAGGCACATAAGTTTTCCACACCTTCTATCTTGTCAACAAGCTTAGTGCTTGCAGACATCTTTAGCTCGAGCTAGGAAAATGACCAAAAATTGAAAATGCTTAGAATTGAATTTTGAACTTACCAAGAGGTGCGCTTGGCTGAGGCGAGAAGCCTAGTGTAGTTATATTTCAGAAAATCCAAATTTTTCCCCCTCAAACTTGACCAACGGATTTCTGGACTAGTGCTTCTAGTTTTCTAGTACTTCTGGTACCAGTGAAAACTAGGGTTTCACTTTCTGGGAGTTCTATCCATTGAAAAGGTGCGCTCAAGGTGCAAAAATATTCACTAAGGTAGGATGCACTTTTCTAGATGGTTTTTAGGCAAAAATTCATCTGCAGTAAAAAGACCTAATTTTCTTGTACGACAATAGTGATGTTTTTGCTTATCCAGTGAAAGGTTCTCTCACCAGCTTAGCTCTGATACCATGTTAAGGTTTAAGCTATTATTAGGTTTCTTTTCCATTTACTAGATAACAATAGCATAGGTAGGATCATTGAGAGAAACAAAATCACAAGATACACAACATTTATCCTGGGAAACCCACATGGGGAAGAAAACCCAACAAAAATTCCTTAATATAGATAGCCAATATAATGCCAAGACAATAAAACAAACTCTAGAGAATATCCAACACTGAGAAATACGCCTCTCTCTCTTCCTTCTTCGGACAACTAGAAACTGTAAATTTCTTCAAACTTGTGCACTAAATGAGTGAGCTAGGTGAGTGAACAAATGAGGCGCTGACTTCCTTTATTTATACAAACTAGCAAGCACTGAAAGGAGGTGTCTCTTCACTGGCAGGACCGACTTGTCTTTCTGGGTGTTAGAACCACTTTGATTTTCCTCGATGCCGACTTCTTAATTTGCATATTACAATTAGGGTTTGACAATCCACAAAAGGGGATTTGGTCAATTACAATGGCCGACATGATCAATCCACAAAAGGGGATTGATATAACGAATAATAAATGAATAATAAATAGAATACTCTTTGCAGTTACAATATTTCAACATGAAGCTATGGTCTATGTAAGTTGGATTTAATGGACCAAAGGTGAAAGTCACCTCATTTGCATATCCTTATATGTTAATAGGAGAAATATTGACATTCTTTGAAACCTTTAAATTATCAACATATTCATTCTCTGAAACCATTAAATTATTAGCATATTCAACCACATTTGTGGCATTCAAACATGCATTTTGAGCACTTTTTGCACATGAAATGTTGATTTTCAGTTTGAATGACCCATAGCCTAGGTATCCTGAAATGACCAAAGAGTTGATGAGTTGGACCTCAGGTTAACGACATCCCATACTAATTTCTCATATGGAGGCTTCATCGTGGGGGAAGTCAACGGGGGAGTAATGGTGCACTTTAATTCCCTCCAGTAATAATTTGCAATGGTGGTAATGCCCTTAGACTGTTGCTATAGTGGGAAAACCCCCCTATGGACTACACTAGGGTTCAACATGTAGGCAGAGCTAACCGTCTAAAGTATCCTACTCTTTATACGACACTGACAATACCCCACATTCATGCATAAAACACAAAGATAAAAGGATCTAGTAAATCTACCTTAAACTCCGCATCCGATGTCGATGCTTTTGCGCTTGGTTGTTCCTCGACTACAGATCTCCTCCCAAGGCTGACCTGCATTCATAAACGAAAAAAAAAGGAACTACAAACAAGCATCTTATATATGAATTAGTAGTTTAGATGTCATAATAACACATGAGTCAAACATAAATATTGAACACATCATATGGTGAGACAGAAAAAGTACTTCTTTTTATTAATCTCACAAAGTCACTTACAATGAGATTGGCGACTGCTCCTCGAACTTGGTCCGGGCTCCTCTTCACCAAGCTCCAACTGCTTCCATGTATCCTTCTCCTCTCACAATTCTCTCTAGGGAAAGGGCATAGGCTTATGAATGAGGAAAAAATCAAGAATAGGGAATTCTGGCTCAAAACTCACAATGTGGCTGCAAATTCTTGGGACAAGGGGGGAAAGTGAAATGGGTAGAGTTTCATTGTTCTTATGCTTAGATTTTGAATGAGACCCCAACACCTCTTTTTATATGACAAAAGGATGGTTATTCGGTTGGGTGATAGGCTATAAGTGGTGGAATAGTTGGGAAATTGTACAATAGCCCGTAATCTCAATGAATTCCTTGCAACTTTTTAATTTTTGTAAATTTTGTGGGTACATGCAGGCTGTAATGGTGAAACTAGCATACGTACACGATCTGTAATGGTGCAACAACCATGTGTACATGGGAAGTAGTGGTGCAGGGTGCGTACATCTTCAAAAATATGGTTTTTAAGAAGAGCTACTCAGTGATGGCTTGGCAAAAATAACAAGTAAGATGGCCTAATGCCAGGTATGCATGTATGGTGTAATTTAGGGTTATAACAGATGCCCCCTAATGTGTGAGGTTAGAAGAGCATCTGATGGTCAAAATACATTACAAATCTTTACCAACGTATAGAGCGAGTGAGCCCAGGACCAGAGTTCAATAGGTGCCATCTACAAAAATAACAATTGTCTCACCGAGGCGGGCATACCCATGCTCAAGATGAAATAAATCAGGATGAAAATCAAATACACTATAGGCCCATGTCATATAACTATATAAAGTGTAGCTACGAGAAATACACAACATATCTACATCTCAAAATCAAAGATATACATGTATACTATCCATCTTCAAGAAGCCAATGATGCCTGATGGCTGGAGATGAGGCCTTCAGAGCTCGAGAAACAACTTCAAGATATTCAAAACTTGGGTAGGAGTGTAATGTGAGTGTAAAAATTTTCTACCTAGAGCTCTTCGATGGATCATCGGGGAACATACAAGAGGATCTCAATGATCAGGCAGAGAACTTCAATGATTTTGAACAAGGACTTAATTGGACTTTCGGGATGGTTGGGCATGAGGGAAAGAGAAAAACTAAAGAAGGGACGACTCGGGCTTAGTAAAACCTTCCCTTAGACAATAGCATGACATATGATCAGACTCAGGTAGCATGACATTGACATAAGTTCATAATGCAGGAGGCAATGCAAACTCTCCATGTGTTTGGAAGAATAACCAAATGGAGGAGGACAAAGCTCTATGTAGCGAGAACAACTTCCTAAGGTCATATTAAATCCCAGATCTTGACAAACAAACAGAAGGATGTGCTTTGTCTGAGGGCAACTCATTGTGCTGCCATAAAAAGAAAATACTTTTCCCATCCTCTTTTTGGGGTATATTTGATTTTTTTTGTCTTTTTCAATAATTTTGGAAATCTTGAAAAAGAATAAAAGAATTCTACGTTACAAAGGAGGAATGAGTGTCACAAGCATACTCAGTTCCAAGCGCAAGTAACACACTAATGCTCAAAGCAAGGAGACATGTGTAGGGGAAAGACACTCGGGAAAATTCCTCCATGGGTGAAGGTGTCAAGACATAGAGGCAAAGTTCTACAAGGCTTGCATATAAGGCATGCTTCAAAGGTTCAGTTGAGAGCAACATGGAGCCGACATTAGGCCAAAAACACAGGGATGAAAATGTGATCAATAGGACACAATGATAACGCCCTTCAATGTAATTTTCATGAGCCCAAAGAATGTAATCTCAGTGTTTTTTCATTTTTAGAGAGTCTGAAAAAGTGCAAAAGAAGACTCCACTAGGGTACCTTTTTCGAAGGTAGTCTAGTCGGCTCAAAAAAGGGGTAAACTAGCACCGAAAAGACATCTATTCAAAACTATTTTAACGAGTGTGACAAAGACAAGATCACTCGGAAATATTTTTTATTTTAAGGAGTCTGAAAAGAGCTTAACTATGGACCCCCTGCCCTTTTCTAGATTTAGTCTCTTTAGCTCGAAAAAGTGAAATTTGCTAAGGAGAACTCTCCCGGTGAGAGAAATCTCCCGAGGTGTACTTTTTTCCTCCTTAATCTACAGGCTAGAAAATGGGTAATATCATGCCAATAAATGTTTTTTTGAATCAATTAACGAGTGTGAAAGAACAAGGTCACTCAATGATCTTTTCAATTTTAAGGAGTCTGAAAAGAGCTTAACTATGGACTTCATAGGGGATGTCCTTCTGGACCAGTTTAACGAGTGTGAAGAAACAAGGTCACTCGGCTATGTTTTCAATTTTAGGGAGTCTTAAAAGAGCTTAACTATGGACTTCGTGGGGGTTCCTTTTTCATAAATTTAGTCCCTCAAGCCCGAAAAAGGGTTAAACTTATACTTGAGAATACTCTTCTAGCGAACCGAAGTTCCTAGAGTATACCTTTGTTCGTACAGTTCACTGTCCAGACCGAAAAAGGGGTAAACTACCGTTAGATAGATGTGCCTTCAAGTTTTAGTTTGGCGAGCGTGAAGGACAACAATATCGCTCGACAATCTTTTCATGTTTATAGAGTTTGAAAAGGGCTTAAAGAAAACTCATTTTCTGGGAGTCCCAAGGGTGAGGTCAAGAGTGATGACATATAAGACGTATGAGGATCAAACTCATAATCAGGACAAGAATAGCAAGGAATCCCGATCCTAAAGTCATAAATGATGGCATGGAAACCAAAATGCAACCAGGATCTACCTAAGGCATCCATGTAAAGCAAGGCTCTACTACTAAATTACAACACTTCTTAAGAAGCAATGACGGTTCTGTGTTGCAATTCGGTGGGATCGATCCTATGGAAAATAGGAAAAGACAACAAGATGCAAAAAGTGGAGGTGGAATCCTCACTTAAATGCAAAAAGTTGGAAAAACGACTTTTACCAAAGGACCTTCAAAAGTAACCCATCTCTCAAAAAGTTTTCCAAACCAAAAGTAAATTGAAACGTAACATCCAATCAGAAACTCAAGAACCATGTTAAACGATTTTCAAACCAGAAAAAATGATGAAAAGGTTCAAAAAAATGACAAAAAGGGCCAAAAAAGTCTATAAATAGAAGTTGGCGGCTCATTATCACCATTGCAAATTAGGAATTGACCAAAAAGCCAAACACACCCCTTTGCTAAAGAAGTTGATTCCAAGAGTTTCAGTGGATGAAATGAACTTCCACTCACACCAAGTAAGTACAAATCAACCCATCTTGCATTTGAATACTTCCTTTTTGATTTTATTTTGGTTTTTGGTGGGGCACACACCTCTAAAAAAGGTCAGCCCTACGTGTACGTGGGCTGTCCTAGGACAACCTGCATACGCGACTGTGTCCAATACAGCCCGCGTACACCCTCAAAGATATGGAAAATTTAAAAAATACAGGAGTTAACTCCCCTTTGAACTTGTCATTTTGTAGGATGTATGTCCATTGGAGAGAGAGGGAGCATGAGGACATCAATATAATGGTCGATGAGGACCTTGCAGCTATGGCCGCATTGAGACAAGGTGGTTTGTGGAAGTTATTCTAGTGTCCATTCATGAGGGCACAACCCAGGATGTTGAATGCCTTGGTAGACTATTGCCACCTCGATGCTAAGGCGTTTATTCTTGAGGGGCATTCGTTGACTCCAACGACTGAAGAAATTTACTTCTTGACTAGCCTCTCGAGGATAGGTGAACTAGTCAACCTGCGAGCTTTCCCCCCTGGGCCTCATAACATCGCTGAGTTGATTGGTCTACATTGCGAGGTCGACACTGAGAAAGTAGGTTCTCAGGTGCCAATAAACAAGATTACCAACCTATAACTGAAAGTGATAGTTTTACTCATTGGGCGGATCACTGAATCTACGGCTTTACATCAGGCTTCCCAGGTGCACATGCATTGTGCGGTGTAGTGCTTAAATGCATGAAATTTTTATTGGAGTATGACCATGCTAGACTGCATGAAGAGACAAATCAACGAGTGTCATGGGAAGAACAACAAGAACTTCGGGTTCAACACTATTCTATGCTCATTCTTTTTTGAGAGAGTACCTAGTCTCAGTCCACGAGAGACAGTTCGGGGGCATGTGGCCTCCGCCCCGACTGTGAGTAGATGGGAGGAATTGCTTCCACGACAGGGGGGCAGAAGGACCATAGAGGCCTTCGATGACACCTTTTTTGACTGGTGGGAACGACAGATTCTAGCGATAGAGGACTACCCCTACGTTGGGATCAATTGTTCCAGGGATTTGGACATGCCCGTACCTCCCAAAGATGAGCGAGGAGAGATGGGTATGTTTTTCTTTTAAACGTTATTTAATTTTTAATTTCTTTTTATATATATCATTTTTATGTGTATCAGAGTATCTGACAACTATGTATCTGTTATGTACAGATGTGGGACTAGTGCGTCCAACAGATTTTGTGAGGAGCAGACGACATCCTTGACCAAGAGGCTGAGAAAGTGTTGAGACAGGTGGAGCGGACCCTCACTGCTCTCACTCGTACAATGACTATGGCTGAGATCGAGGATCTCCCGCCATATATGCATACTCATGTAGTTGGGGTGCCACGGACTTGGGTCCAACTCTTCCAGCGTTTGGAAAATTCTGTGGTTCATTATGGCAGGGCCAACAGGCCCTATTCTTAGCTAGGACTACCTACGTGCCAAGAGCACTTTTTTGTATATTTTTTAAGGGCATAAGCCTCGTGGTGTATACGAGACATATTATTTTTTGAGGTGCTTGCGCCCACCTATGTACTCTGAGACTTTCGATATATATATTGCATATTTACATCTTTTATGTATTATGGTTTACATTTATTTACAAATGTATTTACATGTGTATGTGTGTGATTTTTCTTATTTGTGTGCAATATGCCAATCTAATACATGATTAGCTAGAGTATATGTGATTTGATTCAATATCCTAAGAACATGGATATACTTAATGTAATCAAAGAATCATTCTAAGAGACGTACCCTAAGGAATCGTCGGTGTAGAGTAGGATCATAAATGAGGTAAACTCCATTCAATTGGGACACAACTAGTTGTGCATCTAAGTAGGCCCAGAGGTGAGAGATACCATGCAACAAAGTGTCACAAAGAAACTCTATTACTATGATGTACTCGACGACATTGTTTGTGGCGTCACCTAGACATATACCTCCTAAAGATAGCAACTGGACTTGAGGTGTGTTGGCCCTTGGTTATGGATTAAGGAAGAAAACGAAGAAGAAGGAAGAGAAAAGACAAAGTCCAAACTGCATGGAAGACACATTGACTGATATTGGGTCGAAATGGCCAAAAGAGCAAAAAATAAGGAGTGAAGTAAGGGAAAATGAGTCGTTGGACAAGAAGATCGAGGAAGACAGATAAGCAGGGAAGATGGATCGAGGACAACTAATCAAGCGAAAACATACACTATTGGATGCTTTGGAGCACCTCACAGGAGAGAAGGAAAGACAGGCTGGCGAAGCCTGGAAAACGCGAGTCAAGTTGACCTAGGGTTTCAGACACCTAGGGTTTTGATACTTAGGGTTTGGACACCTAGGTTTTGGCCTAAGGTTTTCGGTGAACTATTGTAATGTATAAATAAATATCTAGAGGACTTGGGATGGGTGGGTGCTAGGTTCGTTCCAAGTTGTTGATGAATAATTGAGAGTTCATTGTTATTGTGTGAGAGAGAAGTGTTGTGAATGAGAGCCTTCTGGTATTATAAGATCTTCAGATGGGTGCGAATATTAACCCTATAGCTGGGTGCCCAGGGAGGGGAGAGAAGAAGAGAAGAAGAGAGAGATCTGCAAGCTAAGAGTGCAGATAGAACTGTATTTTTTATATAATATCAAGAAACACAGTTCTGTGGACGTAGCCCTAGGGAGAGGGTGAACCACGTATATCTTGTTGTTTTGTATGATTGAAGTTGTGTTGTTTGCTGATGCATTATTATGTTAGATATGATATATAACTGTGCGAAGTAGGATTATGCGTGGTAAGAGTAATTAGATCTCTATTTGTTGTTACCTTGGACCCACTTGCATTTCCTCTAGTTGTAGACACTTGTTTCCTACAACCCCCTATCGCTACTTCGGGTGAGACTGCATCTTCTTCGTAGGTGTTGCCAAAAGGGCCAGTAGTTAGGGCTTTTTGGTGCACTGTTAGAGCTGAACCCTGGGCCTACCCCTATGCCAACAAATGGTTCCGTTGCCGGGATAGGGATTTTCTTGAGGGAATGTCAAGGTGATTTCCACCGAAGACAAAAATTCAAAAGTGGATAGAAGAACAAGAAAAGGACTTTGCTGAAGCCCTAAAAAAAACCCCTAAGCTCAGTACAGAAGACTGGTTGGGATGGTATATCTTCACTGATATACACGATATTTTCTTTGGAGGAATTCATCAGGAGCTATACGAGTGGTTAGCCATATTGGCAGATACCCAGTTTGAGATTAGATCTAGACCACCTGTGGTTTGGACATTGGTGCTGATCAAGAAAGTTAAGAGAGTTGATAACGTCATCAAGAGTAGTAGATCACTAGTTCGATAGTAATATTGGAGGGTACATCATCGAGTTTTCCATTGACAGAGTAGAGTCATATAGCCAAGCAGAGAGATACTTCTTTAAGGGATCGAGAGGAAAATTTTTGCACTCCTTGAAGTTGAAGATCAAGATGTTATTTCATAAGAAGAACATATTGAAGATACAATAAGCGGTCAGATCGAAAAGATAATGTTCAAAAATTTAGACAGCGATAGAAACTGTTGGCACAGGGGAAGACCTAGGGTTCAATGCTACAACAACGCACAAACAAAACCCTAACTACCGACCCTTTCGGCAATACCTGCGAAGCAGATGAAGTCTCACCCCAGGTAGAGGCAGGGGTGGTTGCAGGACTCAGATGTCTGCGACCTTAGTTGGGCATGCTATCTCGATTTACTGCACCGCTCAAAGGTGTTATATAGGTGGGTAAGATGGTCGAGATCAATTTGGCATTCGCTAAGTCATCACTATGCTTAGTTCGCTTCTCGTCTGAGGGCTGGGATGGTCCGGTTGCGTGAGAAATTGACGAGGATGCTTGCACTGTTCTCGTGGATGAAGCCTATACACCTACAAACAATCCTCTCTCCGACATGACTCTTTCAGTCATCAGGTCAAGGAGTACTTTTTTCACTGATTCTTCAACTACGGGGAGATATTCGGACATATGCGCTCAGGATTAACAATATCGGGTTCAATATTAACTCAAACACTACAATGGAATAGACGAAAATAACACGATGATCACTGTGCAAAATCAGCTTAGTCTGCGGGCTCAAACTCTCAGTTAGCAAAAGTGTTCTCGATGCATGGCACGTCGGGATAAATAGGTAAGTCAACAATGGTTCACTTGCAATGGATATGAAGCCTTCATTAACATTGTTCTGTCCGTTATGGCGCGGTCCAACGATATGGTGGCAAACCTTAAATTCCTTTCGATATGTTCGGGGTGTTGGTCGAACGGTTATAATGTCCCCAATGACTATATTGCTTCGCCATGGCGAAGTTCCATGTGACACTGTTTTGATATCCTGATGAAGCTCCAATTTTGCAAGTTTTCCTTCTACGAAGTTCCCTCTGGAACCTTCTATAAATTTTTGATCTTAGCTCTCTTCTTACTTATCTTTCTATCCTTCTTTCCAGTGAGCTTCGTTTATGTATTCCTTTTTCCATTCTGATTCTTATCTTCTTTGGACATATTCACTGTGCGCTGTTGAGATTCTTTCCCAGGATTCAAGGGTAATACCTCTGCTTTATCTATGATGGGTATTTCAGTCTTCTGTGGGTCCTCTAATTTTCTTGTAGCTTCGACATTCGGGTCTCTGGTGTTAAATAGCTTTGATCTATTCTCTTGTTCTTCAATTAAGTGTGTGATCCTTCTAGTCATGAAATCTTTTAATTCTTGCTTCTTCTGCTCCAAAACTTCTTCTTCTTCCTTTCGTCTGGCTTGATCTCTGTAAATCCAAGGTTTTCCTAGTAACATGGTAAATGGGGCACTGTCCTCAATAAATTTAATAATCTCAAAATATTCTTCTATCGAAATTCCATTAGCATTCATAGATATTTGAGTGAGCTTTCCACATAGGTTTATTAGTTTTCCACTAAATAACCCTATTCCTCCCAATGAAGGAGTCATAGTAGGCTTTCCTAAAATTTCCCAAGTTATTTCTGTCATAATATTCACCTGTGTTTCTTCATCCAGAACACAGTCAATGTTGAAGTCTCCTACTCTTGTTTCAATGCATTATTTTTCTTTGAAGATCTCTGATAAGCTGATACATCGTTTGTCATTCAGGGTTTCTTTCATCTATAGCAATACTTTCTCTAATTCTTTCTAGGGTTCTGCTATTTCTGGATCTGCCATAGGGTTTTCTTGATTCAGAGTCATTCCTTCTAGCTTAGCAATCATTCTAGGGCAATCCAAGATTTCATGGTCCATAGCTTTGCAACAAAGACAACTAGGTCTTTTCCCAAGGAATTCCTTAGCAAGATCTCCCGCTCTTCTACAACTGTAACAGAGGGTTAATCCTCTCTTTCTTTTAAATGATCCACAACTTCTCCTGTATTGTGCACTAGGATCAGAGGAGATAACCTGCAACAAATTCTTTCTAGGATCCTGCATCCATTTGTTAGTCCAAACATTCTTTCTATGCATAGGTATAACATATCTTTCACTATTATCAGATCTATTCATATCAAACCTTCTTTCATCTATCAGTGCCCTAGTTTTCAAGCTAGGACATAATCTATTAACCATACCTAGATCCATACTTTAGAAATAAAAAATTCCACTAATTTTACTTTTACAGAGCACAAATCTTTCAGATATAAAACTTTTCACTATTCTTACCTTTATTAGAGCACAGAGCTTGCAAATCTTACCTCTTTTCTTCAGATCTGACCTCTTTTCTTCAGATCCGAACTTCCTCTTGACACAAATCTTCATAGGTCAAGTAAAATGCTATGCACTAGGGCAACGGATCTACACACAGAGCTTTCACAATTTTAGGTCGAATCTTTTCACAAAGTTTCTTCTTCCTCAGTTCCCAGCAATCATAATTTCAGGTCCCGACAATAGAACCGTTTATTGGCACAGGGGCAGACCCAGGGTTCAATGCTACAACAACGCACCAACCAAACCCTAACTACCAACCCTTTTGGCAACACCTGCGAAGCAGATGAAGTCTCACTTGAGGTAGAGGCGGGGGTGGTTGTAGGACTTAGATGTCTACAACCTTAGCTGGGACACAGATATGTGATTATACTACTTAATAAAGCACTTAGCACCGACAGTTCATCAATGTGTAACCAATATTCTACTACGTAGATAGAACAGAGTGTCACATCATTCACTCAAATATGATGTAATTAAGCACTTTATCATACATAGGTAGGTTAGATCTACCAAAGAAAGCACTAAGCACATTCATATAGGTCAGATCTAACATTCTTACACATCATTAGCACTAAGCATAAGCATATTTAACTATCTCTATCAAAGCACTTAGCAAGAGAAGACATAAACACATCAAGACGACACAAAGCAGAACAACATAGTGTTTACGTGGTTCACCCCCACCCTAGGGATACGTCCACCAAATCTTCTTATTTATTGTCTTCAGTTGGTCGGTTACATGCACAGAGCCACCAAAACCCTACTTCACCTAGGATAGGAGATCTTCGCACCTCACTAGATCCTCCTTCCTTGCATTATAATAGAAATCCTTTCCCATTTTGTTACAACCACTTTCATTTAGCTCTACAAGCATGCACAAAGCCTCTACAAATCTTGGATCACTTAGATTTCGTTCTAGCACTTAGCTCATTGGTTCAACATCACATAGATGCCTCTTCTTACATTTCCTAGACTTCTATTTATACATTAGACAATAGGCCTAAACATGGGTAAACCCATGGGCCAACATCCCACTCCCGTTACATAATCCCAAAAACCCAAAAAGGACCCAAAAAGGGGTTGAGATCCCGTGATCTCCACTTCATCTTCCGCTCCTCTTTCGACCGACTATCGAAGTCCAAAATAGTTCAACATGACCAGGAATCTCCCAAAACTTGGTCAAGGGCCAACAGGCCCCCAACACTCACCTGTCACTCTTCCCGAGTCACTTTGGTCTGGGTAGTTCTGCTTTGAAAGCCTCGAGCTTGGCTCGAGATGCTTTGAATTGATTCTATGTTGCAACCTCTTGCTTAGTGAACTCCTGGATCATTGCATCGTTCACGGGTCCTTCTAGGCATTGTTTTGTTGTATTAACAACCTTCTCTAGCGCTGCTCCTCGGCTTTCAACATCTATGAACAATTGGCACGCCTTATATTGTATTGGTTGGATCCGTTGAGTTAATTCCATAACTCTGCTTTGAATCATATGGATTTGTTGTTGGGCGGTGCGTTTCTCTTGAGAGCGCTTCATTCTTTCTATGGATGACAGGGCCTTCAACTGTGCCTGTAGTATCTCTGCGTGTCGTTTCGCTTCATGGAGCTGTGACTCCAGTGCCTGCAATTCTGGAATCGTGGTGAGTTTCTCCTATGTTTGGGCATTGTGGTTACTCAGTTTCTTATAGTCCATAGCAAGGGCCTTTAGTCTCTCAACTACGCTACGGGCAATTGCTTCTCTTTGGTCCCTTACATCTTGTGGAGTCTCGGGCACTGCATGGAGCTCTAAGTCTGATATGCGTTGTTATAGCTTCTGGATAGCTTCTGTGAGTTGGTCGACCTGCTATGTAACTCGGTCTTCTGCCATGATTTCTACAACTGTCACAGATCGAAGTTCTCTATTGACTACTTCCTTTACTTCAAGTTTCTTTGCAAGCAATTGTTCCTTTCCTTACTGCAACTGTTCTTTTTCTTCATCGAACTTCGCTTGGAGGGAAATCTTTTCCTTTTCTGCAGCTCGACACTATTCGACAAGTACTCCCTGTACTTGTGTCAAAGCCTAGGTGGCTTGTTCAGTTTCCTCTTGCACTCGTCGAAGGCGAGCTTCAACTATATCAGCTATTCAGTGGAGTTGAGCTGGTTCATCTCCCGGTTCTGGTGTTCCCAATGGAAGAGGTCTAGTGGAGACTATGCGGTTGGACTGTAGTGCCTGCTGCACCCCTTGGAGCTCAACCTTAATTCGTTTGTACATCTCCTCCTTCTTAG
>JASDQU011104513.1:0-16858 GCA_032191745.1 Picea mariana
TCCTTTTTCTGATGGGGACACTTAGATGCAAAATGACCTATCTTACCATAGTTAAATCATTTGAAGGGCAACTTCCCTTGATATTTTCTTGATCCTTTCTTTAACCTTCTCACAAATTTTGCCTCAATGTCATCAAATTCTGAATCAGTATTCTTGTCTTCTTTAAAATATGCTTCTCTAGTACTGGATTTATCTTTATTAATTCTCATTTCATATGCAGTTAGAATTCCTATATGTTGACCAATGGATAGAGTTTTGAGATCATTTAATTCTTCTATTGCAGAGACTTTTGGATTAAATTTATCAGGCAGGGATCTTAAAATCTTCTAAACTAAGAGTGAGTCATCAAATGTCTCACCTAGACCCTTCATGGCATTTATGAGTTCTTCAACTCTTAAAAAATACTTGCTAATTGTTTCATCTTCATTCATCTTTAGTTGTTCAAATTTCAATCTGTAGGTTTGAAGTTTGGCACCTTTTACTTTCTCATTTCCTTCATAACTATTAATAAGTTTATCCCACATTGCTTTGGCAGTATCAATATGCATCACCTTTACAAACTCAGCTTCAGCAAGTCCATTCAAGATAGCATTCATCCCCTTAGCGTTAAAACTAAACTCTAACTTATCATCCTTGTTGGCTAGCACCACAGGCTTTGTATATCCAGTCTCTACTACATCCCAAACATCAGCACGCAAGGCCATTAAATATGTTCTCATTCTAATCTTCCAGAAGGCAAAATTTGTTCCATCAAATAGAGGGGTCTTAGAGGCTGAAGTCCCTTCATGAATTGTCATGTTTAAGCTTACAGATCTACCTTTAAATAAAAGGAACCTGCTCTAATACCAATTTGCGGTAGAACGACTGCCATTAGACCAAAACCCACGGGTGATTAGTAAACTCATCACCGCCAGAGTTAATGGATCCATGGGAGGTTGTTAGACCATGTCACAAGTCCCGAAGGAGGTGATGAACACCAATTCAAAAATAAAGTGTTTTTAAAAAAAGAAGCATATATGTGGATAAGTGGGTTTTGTCCACGTGGGGAATCAAAGAAAACAAATGCTCGTGTCCTAAAATATGTAACATCTTTCCTCTCAAATAGCACTGGACCTCCCAATAGTACTCAACAGTGGGGTCCAAAGTCACCGAAAGAGAAACTAGTGAAGGATGAAATAATCAGTTATAATGAGGGGTAAAGGGGGCATATCCCGAAAAAGTTGGAAATATTTCCCAATAGCCACACAAAATCTGATCAAGGTGCAATTGCAGCCCACAATTGCCACCTGGGTAGATATCCTAAAATTTGGTCACTAGGTACCTCGATCAACGTGTGACATTTAGATTTTCATCTTAAGAAATGGGTCACGGGCTGGATCCCATCCAAGAGGTGGGTGCCTCAAGGGGGGATGTACAGAACAACTGGACCTCAGCCTTCAACCCTTCACGGGTATCTCCCTGCCTTATGGTGTTAGGAACACTTGACTTGGAGGATTTCTAGTTCCCTATTTGACAACTTCTATTGTTTTGACAATGTGAGAACAAGATAATGAGGAGTTTTATTAATGCATATCCCTGAAATCCTACCTAGACTAAAAAATTTCTTTTGGCACCTCCTGTGGAGGAAAACTTAGTGAGTTTTTTAGAAAAAAATTAGATGTAGTTGTTTTGAGAGATTGGGGGTGTGAACCAACCTCGTTGAATTTAAATGGGTGTGGATAGTTTCATCAAGAAAAGGGTGGGGTGTTTCAGAATCCCTTTGGAGGAAACTTACTTTGACCTCCATGTTTTCGAGAAGAAAACTATGTGAGTGATAAGTGACTTTTGTGTGTGAATGAGTGAAAGTGTGCCAATGTTTTAATGAATTAGATGTCACCTTCCTGCATGTGGACTTCGCTTGGTCCTTACAAGTGTTGATTACCTAATTAACTAAGTGCCTTTGGTACAACCTTGCATAATTCAAAAGTCCCTAAGAAACTAGCATGTGGACATGTGGGTCCTTTACTATTCCTTTAACTCCCTATTGTGANTTCCTAGTGATTTAATCTGAGAAAGTAAATCTCAACACTACCCTATCTTTGTAGCATGTGGGAATGTATGGGCACGTTACAATCTTAAGATGTGTTTGAAAAATAAAATAAGAGGAGTCCCAGAAGGGGATGTTGTCCTCTCCTAAAGTTTTTAATCTTCTTAAGGGAGATGAAATTGTCCCACAATCTTTTTCTGATTCTCAAGGTCGCTTGGAAGTGCGAGAGAAGAGCATACTAAGTGATTGTTATCCAACTTCTAGTCCCAATGCAAGTTTTATGTGATTTATAAATGATTCCAATTTATACTTTTAGTCAAAGCAAACCATCCATGTGGAGAAAATGAAAGCAAAAGAGGAAATAATGATTTTAAACCCCCTAAGTGCCTATGTTTTTTGACTAATCCCTTTATATGAACAGGGAACTAAGTGTGGTGCAGCTTAAAACATGCATGAAATCACTTTTAAGCAGGCTAAGGGCCTTCCCCAAATCTCAAAAAACCTTACAATGTGTAGTTTTTTGTACAGGTGCATGGGTCCCAGAGTAGACAGAGGCGCACTGAGCACCTGTGCACAGACTGAAACAAGCTTATGGGTGCAAGTGTGTAAAACAGAATTGTGACTTAGGCACATGTGCGCACAATGTGCGTCTGTGGGCCAAAAAACCCACGCACAACTGACACATAGTCGTGAAAGAAAATTCTGGATGGAATTCTCTCAATTCAACTTGGAATTAGATGTTTTGCAAGTCGTCTTAAGCCGGTTAATGCACCTGCATGTTAAATAAACCAAAAGAAGAGCTATAAAAACCCAAATGGGGTATGAAATTGATACCTTTCCCCAGTGGATTTGCCAATCTGTTGCGCCTCTTTCGTCACCTTAGTGAGAAAAACAGAGGTGCTTGCAAGCTTAGTTGGGTTTGCTAAGTAGGACAGCTGTAAGGAAAAGGGTTAGAGAAAGAAATATAAAAGAACAACTAAGAATTAAACTAAGAAATAAAATAACAACTAAACTAATGAGCATAGGGACATAAGGACAAAAAAAACAATAAGACCCATGTCACCAATGGTAAGGTTTATATCAGTGAAAGAAAACACCAAAAAGAAACAGGACAATGAGTCCCTTCTTCCTCCAATGGAGGGCTCTGGGACCCACACAAATAAGCTCTTCTTACAACTTTGAATGAAAATGGTGAAAGAATTCTTTGCTAATCCACTCAAGGGGTGAGATGGATTGCCCAATGCAATGGTGCTAGTATACTCTTGATGAGAATAGAGGATTCCTCAAGAGAATAATAGCAACATAACTTTTCTATTGAATTCCTTAAAAAATGAAGTGCACCCATGGCCTTTTTATAACACCTCTTTGAGGTATTGTGCAACCAGCTTATAGTGTGTATGTAACACCTTGTTTCCCCTGGTCTATAAAAATAACTATACTGGCCAAGTATTGTGGCAAACTCAGAAATGTGAATGTGTGATGTGAATGGACCTTGTGAAAAAGGTTGATGAATGTAAATAATATTATGAATATATATATTGCAGGACTGTTGAAAGGGGGATGTGCTGAAAAAGAGACCACGATCGTTGAAGAAAGGTGGTGGAAGGAACCTGGAATGGTGGCATTAACTTCCACCGAAAACCAATACGGTATTTGGTCTTCACTGACCCGGAGAACCAAGAGCGGCTCCCTGGCCCCAAATCAAATCACTCACCAGGTTGGTAGGTAGATGGCTCCTCATGAGTTGATGAGGGATGGGGGTGAACCACCCATCCGTAGAGTCCTCAGACCTAACCACCATGAGGAATATCGTGCCACACGCAACCTCGCTGAAAAGAGAAAAGGCAGGAAGAGTGTGTGATCAAGGGGGTAGACGCGAGGGAAGGAGTGAGTGATAGTAGAGAAGAAGGAGAGTAACCTTCATTCTCATTCACTGGCGAACAGAGACTCAGTCTCGCAGCATCATGGTCTCAGCTCGAGGGTGGCTAGTGGTAAATCCGTTGGGAGTCGTTGAGCCTACAGTTGGGTGGAAACGAGCACCTCTCTCAGCAGTTGCATCACCTGGTGTTGTTCTAATAAGTGCTATATCTTGTGTCTTGAAATTTATATGCGGACATGTATGTTCATAGTCTGTGCACTCATGAATGGTTTCAGTATAAGACTGTCTACATGGTGTTTTGATCAGTAATGATGGTTGCATGTTTTTATTGGAAAGACCACGTATGGATTATGTTATACATATATATATATATGATGAACTAATACAGATTTTCAAGTCTTCTCTCGGGAGATGTGTTCCTGTGTTTGTCCTACCTAATGCCTTGGATATATTTCCTCATGAAGGCATCCTTTCGAGACCACTCCCTTACCTTCAAGAAGACCTTCCAATATGGTCTTCAAAACCTGGTGTAAATTACCTGAGGACCTGAAGGAGGAAGTTATAGTTTAAGTCTTAAAATCTTGCACGAGGGAGAATGGTCCTCGTAAAACTCAACATTTTGGCATTTCGGTACCCAGAATACCCAAGGGCGAGTCCCCTTGCACTCGCAAGTCCTGAAACCCTGACTTGCGAAATCCCAAAATGGTAATGTGTGGATAAGTATCGATTGACATACGAGATCCTATCGGAAGATCTGAAGTAAGTCACAACCGTTAGATTGGAGGAAGAAATGAGGGCATTAATGCCTCAACCCCCCTTTCCTTTTATCTTCATAAGTAGTGAAGAAAATCGAGACTGTAGATCCCCAGGGTTCGTGGGAGTATCCGGACCATCCATTTATAGGAAACGGGGCTATCGGTAAGCGTTTCAGCATTTCGATACCCAGGAAGACAAAGGGGAAGAACCCTGATCATCAAGAGTCGTGAAACCCAAATAACTGAAACCCTGAAAGAGTTTAAGGAGTAGATGAGATAGGATATTTTGGCATTTCGGTACCTGGGATACCTAAGTGCAACTCCCTTTATTCTCGCAATTCCTGAATCTCCAGTCTGTGAAAATATGATGGGAGAAACCCTAAAATAGATGCATAGGTTTAGGATTTAGTATTTCGGAGTTTTGACTCTCGGAAGGTCTAGGCGCTAGATATCCTGTCTGTGCACGTCATGAAACTCCGATTCGCAAAATCCCAAAGTGATAATAGGACGGAGTAGCTATGAGTTTCGGTGTTCCGGCTCCCAGGAAAACCTAGGAGTGAGACTTCTTATCATTACCTATCATGAAATGCCGAAGTATGAGATCCAAAAAGGTCTAGCATGGGTAAGCCTTGGTGTTTCGGTGTTTTGGAAACCAGGAAACCCAAGGGTCAGTCTTCTTGTACACATCAGTCCCGAAATCCTGATGGGTGAAGTCCCGAAAGAACAATACACGGATAGGTTAGGAGACTTTGGTACTTCAAAAATCGGAATGCTCAAGGGCATATTCCCTTGTATTCGCATCTCCTGAACTCCCAACTTGCGAAGTCCCAAAATGGCTTAACACGGACGGTATTTGGTGCGACGGTGTTTCAGCACCCGGGATACCTGACGGTAAGTTTGCTTATGCTCACCAGTCCCGAAAACCTAGTTTGTGAATTCCCGGAATGGACTGAGCGATACATATATAAAACTATACGTATGTTAAAGTTTCATAGTTTTGGCTCCTGGGAAACCTAGGTGCGACACCTCCTGTCGTCGCACATCCTGAATTCCCGATGGAAAAAATCCCGAAATAGGGAAGTATATTTAGAATTAGTAATTCGAAGTTTGGCTCGTGGAAGACCCCGATGTGAGACCTTCTATCATCGCATCACCTGAACTCCCGACTTGCGAAACCCCGATAGGCGAAGTCCCGAAATGGATTCGCACACATGGTTTTGATGTTTCATCTTTCCAGTGTCCGGGACTCTCAAGGGTCAGTTTTCCTCATACTTCGCTAGCCGCGAAATCTCGATGGATGAAACCCCAAAATGAACAGGAGAATACATGTATCATGAAGGTCAAAGAGTACCCTCTAATAAGTCTTGTGTCCATAACCGTCAATTAGATGAGTGCAGATAAGGGATGGCAGGATCTGTATCAGGTCCCGTAGGGACTCGGGGAAATTCTATTCCTCGGAGAGAAGAAGAAAAAGGCGAAAAAATTTAAATTGGCTAGTGCATGTATTACAAATTGGTATCAGAGCATGGTTACAACACTTGGCCTGCTTGGGCTCATGAATGGGTTGCACAGAGACTCCATTCGGAATACTATTGAAAAGGATTAACCCCCTGTCTTAACCTTCCTAATCAAAAGATGAAGTTAAGAATGAAAACTCCTATTGCGTGTGTGTACATGTGAAAATATAAACTGTGTACTGGTTATAAATAAATATAAATATTGACTAACAACCAGTGTTTGTCTTTTGCACCCAAGCGGATGATCAGCCGCGGGAAATTACAAACGCATAGAATGGTGACTCACCATGAAGTGGGGGAGGGATCCCACAATAGAGATGAAGAATCTGATGAAAGGAGGGTGGTAGGGACCCCTCCAGATCTAGCTGAAATTGTGTGAAGCCTCATGGTCGAATTACAAAGCTGCAAGGCTTACAATGAAAGGATGATGAAAGAACAAGAAAAGCAAATAGAAATTAACGTAGTTTTACTGCAAAGTTTATCTGATCTACAAAGACAAATGTAGCATGAACCTGAAACTTAGAAATAGGGTCATATCATTGGCCACACTGAGAGGAGAACCTCGAAAAAGGTTCACCCCAGAGGTAAAGGACAAGCGGCGGACGATTCCTCTGAGAAGGAAGTGGGCCATTCAGAGGGATCTTCTAGCAACAAAACCAGTTCCTATTCCCTAAGGAAATAGAAGAAGCAAAATCCTTCCAAAGGTCATAAATTCGAAGAATTCAAAAAATCCAAACCACCCTCCTTTGATGGTGAAATAAAGAAGGGAGAGGAAGCAGAGGCCTAGCTGCTTGGACTAAAGAAATATTTCAGATTCCATGACTTTTTAGAAAATTTGAAGGCCCGAGTGGCCACCTTCAACTTGAATGGAAAAGATTCCATTTGGTGGGAAGACCTTAAGAATGTGAAAGGGGTTCATGAAGAGGACCTGTCCTGGAAGCAATTTGAGAAATACTTCCGAAAGAAGTATTTGTTGGAAAAATATTTCGACGAGAAGACCAAAGAGTTTTATGAACTCAAACTGGGACAACTCACTATAGAAGAATATGTCAGCAGATTCCTCGAGTTGTTGAGGTATGTACCTTATATAAAGGTAGAAAAGGCAAAGGTGCAATGCTTCATCAGCGGACTACCTAAGGACTATCAGAACAGAATTGAATTTGATGAGCCAAAGACCCTGGAAGATACTATTCGAAAGGCAACCTATTGTCATAAATAGTTTTAGCATCGAGCAGAACCTCATGAAGGATGGAAACAAAAGAATAGTTCAAGATTTAAGAACTATAATAAGAACTCAAGAATGAGCTTCCCATCCTGGAGTGTGCACCAGCATAATTTTCCCTCCTTGAGCAGAAATAAAACTTCTGGACCCATATCAGTGAAGACTGATAACCCAAAGAGAGAACCTTTGAAATGTTGGGGTTGCAGGGAAGAACATCTATTGAGAGACTGTCCACACCAGCAACAGAATAGTCAGATAATTTATAACTTCTAGGAAGCTACCATCATCAATGATGTGGTCGTGAGTGTGTCGCAAATTTATGCAGCCTTGGATAATAACCAAGCTGACCACCAAGCTTCAGTGGTGGAAATAGAAGGTATGATTTCCAACCATCTAGTGTCTGGTTTGATTGACCCTAGTTCAAATTTTATTTATATAGCCCCTAAAGTTGTTGATAAGTGTAAACTATAGCCACAAAAACATACCAAGCCATGGTTGGTACAGTTATCCACTGGCACCAAATGAAGGGTAGTAGAGGTTATACCAGCCTGCCAATTGATGTTGGGTAAATACCCCACCCAAGTGACCCTTAACTTATTACCCCTGGGATCGTATGATCTATTGATTGGTATGGACTGGCTAGCCACCCATAAAGCAAGATTAGACTGTTACCATAAAACCTTAGAATGTGTAAGTAAAGAAGGGAAAAAGATAACCCTTTAAGGGATCTGAAAACCTGTCTTAGTGAGACAAATATCAGCTCTGCAAATGAGAAAGTATTGCCAAAAGGGATGTCCCCTATATGCAATAAATGTTTTGAAAACAATCGAAGGTGACAAACCAAGCCGTGACAATCACCCTATCCTGAGAGAATACAAAGATGTGTTTCTGGAAGAGGTATCAAGTCTACCTCCGAGAAGGGACGTAGACTTCTTGATAGAACTTGCACCAGGAGTGGTGTCGGTGTCTAGGACACCCTACCGGATGAGCACACCCGAGTTAGTTGAACTCAAATTGCAATTAAGAGAAATGATGGATAAGGGCTATATCTAGCCCAGTGTGTCTCCATGGGGAGCACCAATCCTGTTTGTGAAAAAGAAGGATGGTACCCTTAGATTGTGTATAGATTATAGACAACTTAATAAGGTAACCATAAAGAACAAGTACCCCTTGCCCAAGATTGATGACTTGTTCGATCAATTGGGGGGTGCGTCTATTTTCTCAAAGATTGACTTGAGGTCGAGATACCATCAAATCCAAATCAAGGGTGAAGACATCCATAAAACTGCCTTCCAGACGAGGTATGGTCACTATTAGTTTTTGGTAGTGCCATTTGGGTTAACCAATGCCCCTACCACTTTCATGTGCTCGATGAACAATGTACTCAACAAATTCCTAGAAAAATTTGTGTTGGTTTTTATTGACGATATATTAATTTACTCCAAGAATGGAGAAGAGCATGAAGAGAATCTTAGTCTTGTGCTGCAAGTGCTAAGAGAACATCAGCTCTATGCCAAATTCAGCAAGTGTTTTTCTTCCAGAAGCAAATACATTACTTGGGCCATGTGCTATCCGAAGAAGGAGTAGCAGTAGACCCTAACAAAATCAGGTCTATCATGGAATGGCCTACCCCAAAGGATGTTTCGGATATCATATCCTTTATGGGATTAGCAGGATACTATAGGATATTTATAAAAGGATTCTCCAAGATTGGTTGTCCAATGACTACCCTCCAGAAGAAGGGGGCACAATTCATGTGGAAATAAAAATGTGAAGAAATATTTCAAACTCTGAAATGTCTACTGACCCAAGAACCCATGCTAAAGATCGATGATCCCGAAGCTGACTTCCTCATGCGCATATATGCCTGTAAGGAAGGGCACGGAGGGGTCCTTATGTAGGGAGGAAGTGTGGTCTGCTATGAATCCCAAAAATTGAATGAGCACGAAGTCAACTATGTGACCCATGATCTAGAGCTAGCTGCCATAGTACATGCCTTGAAAATGTGAAGGAATTATCTCATGGGAAGAAAATTTTTACTTATGATAGATCACTGTGGATTGCGATATCTGTTTGACCAACCGAAGCTCAATGCTAGACAAGCTAGGTGGATGTCCCTCCTCAGCAAGTTTGATTTTGAAATCAAACATATTATAGGAAAAGAAAATTGGGTGGCCGATGCCCTTAGCCGAAGTATGAAAACAATTCACCTGGCCGTGGTGAGTACCTATGAGACAAATGTCAAATAAAGAGTTAGAAATGCACAAGGAATAGATCCATTCTTCCAGACCGTGACCTCGTACCTGTAGAAAGAACCCACAGGGATAAAGTATGGAGACTACCAGATGATGGAAGGAGGTTTTCTCACTTACCGAAGCATATTGTACATTCCAGATTGTGACGACTTGAAGAGGTTCATACTGGATGAACTACATAAAAGACCCTATACTGGTCATCCAGGATACCAGAAAATGATCATGGCCACCAAGAAACAATTCTATTGGCCTGGGTTGAAGAAAGACATAGTCGAGTACCTAGCCAAATGCATTGAATGCCAACATGTAAAAGAAGAACACCGGAACCTAGCAGGATTATTACAACCTCTACCAATCCCAGAATGGAAATGGGAAACCATCTCCATGGACTTCATCACCGGATTACCAACCTCGACCAAACAGAATGACTCCATTATGGTAGTGGTGGATAATTTGAGCAAGTCCGCTCACTTTATCCCCATCAAATCGACTTGCAAGGCAATAGATATCGCCCAGGTATTCATGAAGGATATATTCAAACTGCATGGCATGCCAAACGAGATCGTGTCTGACAGAGACACGAAGTTCACTTCCAATTTTTGGAAATCACTGATGGTGGGTTTAGAGACCAAATTGTTGTTTGGCACTGCATATCACCCTCAAATCGATGGACAGACAGAAGAGTGAACCAAATACTTGAAGACATGCTAAGAATGCATGTAATGCATCAACCAAAGAAGTGGGAAGACTACCTTCCACTAGTAGAATTTGCCTACAACAACGGCTACCAAACATCCTTAAAGATGAGTCCCTTCGAAGTCCTCTATGGTAGGTTGTGTAACACTCCAGTCAACTGGAGTAATCCCATAAACAGGATTTCTTTTGGACCTGACATGTTGAAATAAATGGAACAGCAAGTGACTCAGATAAAACAAAACCTGAAGGTTGCACAGAATCGACAGAAAAGTTATGTCGACCAAAAGAGAACTCCAAGAAAGTTCAAGACGGGAGACCATGTATATCTCAGAGTTAGGCCCAGGAAGAGTTCTCTAAAAATGGGAACCTGTGCCAATTTGGGACCTCAGTATTGTGGACTCTTTGAGGTTCTATATAGAGTGGGACCTATAGCCTATAGGCTAGCACTTCCTCCCATAGTAAAAGCACATAATGTTTTCCATGTTTTATTATTAAAGAAATATGTACATGATTCTAACCATATAATTGATTGGTCTGTGATCCAGGTGGAACTGGAGGGAGAATTTATACCAGAACCTCAATTCATACTGGATATAAAGGAAACCCGACTCTGAAACTGAACCATTGCACAGGTCAAGGTGCAGTGGAAACATTTTGGCTCGAATGAGGATACATTGGAAATGGAGGATGCCATGAAATGGGCATACCCGATTTTGTTTACATCTGTACATGCATGTCAAGTTGATAGATAGAACATTGAGGATGATGTTCCTTTAAGGGGGAGGGAATTGTAACACCCTATTTCCCCCAGTATGTAAAAATAACTATACTGGCCAAGTATTGTGGCAAACTCAGAAATGTGAATGTGTGATGTGAATGGACCTTGTGAAAAAGGTTGATGAATGTAAATAATAGTATGAATATATATATTGAAGGACTGCTGAGAGGGGGATGTTTTGAAAAAGAGACCACGATGGCTAAAGAAACGTGGTGGAGGGCACCTGGAATGGTGGCGTTAACTTCCACCGAAAACCAATATCGTATTTGGTCTTCACTGGCCCAGAGAACCAAGAGCAGCTCACTGGCCCCAAATTAAATCACTCACCAAGTTGGTAGGTAAATGGCTCCTCATGAGTTAATGAGGGATGGGGGTGAACCACCCATCCGTAGAGTCCTCAGACCTGACCACCGCGAGGAAGATCATGCCACATGCAACCTCGTCGAAAAGAGAAAAGGTAGGAAGAGTGTGGGATCAAGGGGGCAGACGTGAGGGATAGAATGAGTGATAGTAGAGAAGAAGGAGAGTAACCTTCATTCTCAGTCACTGGTGAATAGAGACTCAGTCTCGTAGCATCATGGTCTCAACTTGGGGGTGTCTAGTGGTAAATCTGTTGGGAGTCATTGAGCCTACGGTTGGGTGGAAACGAGCACCCCTCTCAGTAGTTGCATCACCTGGTGTTGTTCTGATAAGTGCTATATCTTGTGTCTTGAAATTTATATGCTGAAATGTATGTTCATAGTCTGTGCACTCATGAATGGTTTCAGTATAAGACTGTCTGCATGGTGTTTTGATCAGTAATGATGGTTGCATGTCTTTATTGGAAATGCCACATATGGATTATGTTATACATATATATATATGATGAACTAATACAGATTTTCAAGTCTTCTCTCAGGAGATCTATTCCTGTGTTTGTCCTACCTGATGCCATGGATAGATTTCCTCACGAAGGCACCCTTTCGAGACCACTCCCTTACCTTCAAGAAGACCTTCCAGTCTGGTCTTCAAAACCTAGTGTAAATTACCTGAGGACCCGAAGGAGGAAGTTATAGTTTAAGTCTTAAAATCTTGCACGAGGAAAAATGGTCCTCGTAGACCTCAACATTTCGGCATTTCGGTACCTGGAATACCCAAGGGCGAGTCCCCTTACACTCGCATGTCCCAAAACCCCAACTTTCAAAATCCTAAAATGGCGGCGTGTGGATAATTATCGATTGATGGATGAGATCCTATCGAAAGATCTGAGGTCAGTCGCGACCGTTAGATTGGAGGAAGAAATGAGGGCGTTAATGCCTCAAACCCCCTTTCCTTTTATCTTAATAAGTAGCGAATAAAATCAGGACCGTAGATCCCCAGGGTTTGTGGGAGTATCTAGACCATCCATTTATAGGACACGTGGTTATCGATAAGCGTTTTAGTGTTTAAGTACCCAGGAATACAAAGGGGAAGAACCCTGATCATCATGAGTCGCAAAACCCCGATAACCGAAACCCCAAAAGAGTTTAAGGAGTGGATGAGATAGGATAGTTCGGCATTTCGGTACATGAGATACCTAAGTGCGAGTCCCTTTATTCTCGCAAGTCCCAAATCTCTGGTCCACAAAAATCCAATGGGAGAAACCCTGAAATAGATGCATAGGTTTAGGAGTCGATATTTCAGAGTTTCGGCTCCTAGAAGGTCTAGGCGCGAGATCTCCTGTCTACGCACGTCATGAAACTCCGATTCGTGAAATCTTGAAGTGATAATAGGATAGAGTAGCTATGAGTTTCGATGTTTCGACTCCTGGGAAAACCTAGGAGTGAGACTTCTTGTCATTACCTATCGCGAAATCCCAAAGTATGAGATCCGAAAAAGGTCTAGCATGGGTAAGCCTTGGTGTTTCGGTGTTTTGGAAACTGGGAAACCCAAGGGTTAGTCTTCTTGTACACGTCAATCCCAAAATCCCGATGGGTGAAGTCCCGAAAGAACAATACGCGGATAGGTTACGAGACTTCGGTACTTTGGAAATCGAAATTCTCAAGGGCATATTCCCTTATATTCGCATCTCCTGAACTCCCGACTTGCAAAGTCCCAAAATGGCTTAACATGGATGGTATTTGGTGTGACGGTGTTTCGGCCCTCGGGATACCTAACGATAAGTTTACTTATGTTCACCAGTCCCGAAAACCCGTTCTGTGAATTCCCGGAATGGACTGAGCGATACATATATACAACTATACGTATGTTAAGGTTTCGGAGTTTTGGCTCCCAGGAAACCTAAGTGCGAGACCTCCTGTCGTCGCACATCCTGAATTCCCAATGGCGGAAATCCTGAAATAGGGAAGTATGTTTAGAATTAGTAATTTGGAGTTTGGCTCCCAGAAGACCCCGATGTGATACCTTCTGTCATCACATCCCCTGAACTCCCGACTTGCGAAACCCCAATAGGTGAAGTCCCGAAATGGATTTGCACACATGGTTTTGATGTTTTGGCTTTCTAGTGTCCGAGACTCTCAAGGGTCAATTTTCCTTGTACTTCGCTAGCCGCAAAATCCCGATGGATGAAACCCCAAAATGAACAGGGGAATACCTGTATCACAATTTCCCGTATCGTGAAGGTCGAAGAGTACCCTCCAATAAGGTTTGTGGCCACAACCACCGATTAGATGAGTGTGGATAAGGGATGAAAGGATCTGTATCAGGTCCCATAGGGACTCATGGAAATTCTATTCCTCGGAGAGAAGAAGAAAAAGCCGAAAATTTTTAAATTGGCTAGTGGGTGTATTATAGTGTAAAGAGGCTAATTAGGGCATTTTTAGGTCTTTGACCAGCCATCCAGTCAAATCCAGTCCATATTTGAGTGTCAAATCAACTTGGAAGCTGAACCAAAAGTGGGTGGGAGGTCGACCACTCTCATAAATGCGTCATTCTTAGATGTGTGTGGCTTTTAGTGACCACAGTCGTGCATAGGGCGCATGTGCGCTTTTCCTGCGTTTCTGTTTTGCACATGTGCGCATGTGCCCTGTGTATTCATAGCGCACTTTAATTTTTTCATTGGTTGTATAGTTTTTTACCCTTTGGAAATGTTTTTGTGGTAATTTTGGTCCATGGGTGACCTCATAATTTTTTGATGATGTTGAATTCTTGTAACCATTTGCAGACAAAATTTCAGTGATAACACATGTGATTACATGTGTCGAAGTCGAACATGGTAGAAACCACTTGATTACCGGTCTGTGATGAAAACCATTAACAAGTGTGAGGGAAATCACCATTGATGTCAATGACTCCCAAGGTACCTAAGTACAATCCGAACGAATGTGAATAAATGAGTTGAAGTCGAACATTCGACGGAATCTCTCAATCAAGGACCAATGATGTGAATCCACTGTCGAAAGCGAAGAGACCAGCTATTAAGGCATGCAGGTTCTAAGGTACTAAATGATTTCTAAGTCTTATTCCTAGATAATGAGTTGGAGTTGACGGAAAAAGACTCGTAATAGGAGGGCCTTGATGTATCCCCCATCAATGACACAAAATAAGTAACATATTTTGAGGGTAAGTCAAATTACGAATACAACTTGAAATGGACACAAGGAAGGCTGACATGGTAAGAATGGACAACTGCAGATGGCTAACTCAATGGAGAGCTTGTTTGGACTTCTCTTGAACATATGAACGACACGACAATGGTCTTGGCAGCATTGACTCAAAGACGACCCAAGATATGACCTTGTAGTAAGTCAAACGAGAGACAAATGGATTTCCCAACCCAGATTCAAATGACGAATAGGGAGTGTCATGTTCAAGAGCGACGCTTACTGCCACCAATACAAATATGAAGGTATATCTCTTTCCCAAAATTTTCCCCACCATTTATGGCGAGTACCTCTTTATTTTTACACAATATTGAGGAAGATAACATATGCTTGTTGATGTAAGCTCATCCATCGGACGAGTCCCTTGGAGTACATTTAACGAACCCTAGGAAGGAGTGGTTCGATCCCATAAAGGGTATTTCAATGTTTGCTTAATGAGTCCAAAGATAGAAAACTCAGGGTTTTTCATGTTTTGAGAGTCTGAAAAACATTTAAAGAGAACTCTCCCAGTTCCTTTTTTGTAAATTAGTTTGACGTGACCGAAAAAGTGATAAACTATCGCTCATCGAACGTTTTCTTCAAATACTTTTACGAGCGTGAAAAGAACAAGATCGCTTGGAAATATTTTCGTTTTTATGGAGTGTGAAAAGATCTTAAAGGATACTCCCTTATTTTCGTTGCTTTTTGTGTTACCATGACGAGTACGAAAAGATGACAAAAGTATACTCAGTTACGTTCTCATGTATTTTTGAGCATGAGAACGAACGAAGACCGAGCTCGAGGTTTTTTCTACAAAACCCTAAAAAGATGTTCATACGTGTGATGAAAAAAGAAAAAAAAACTCGTACACCATCATTATGGCTTCTAGGTCACCTACCTGTGAAAAAACCATACTCACAAGGCTATTAGGGTATTAGGTTTTTTAAACAAAATAATAAAAAATATATATATAAAGTCAATAAGAAATAGTAAAAAAGTGAATAAATATGGGTGAAAAAACCCTTTTTACCATTTCATTGTTACTTTGCCAAAAACTTTGTCCAACACACCTCTTTTTCTCCAAATTTCTTTGCTCGATTGCGGGAGGTACAGGCGGTCATTCGGAAAATGGTTTTGGCCAACAAGGTAATCTCTTGATTCTTCAACATTTTCATGGATTAAAATTGATTTTTTATTGACAATTTTAAGTGATTGAGTCCATTTTATGGTCGGTGAATGCACTCAGGCATTCTCGCAGGTGAGCCATTCGGGACCTGCGAGAAACTAAGATTCTCGCAGGTGAGCTTCAATGCACCTACGAGAATCTCGCACTGTGTGCAAGATTCACCTGGAGGGCTGAAAAATGGATTTTTGTGCAAGTTTTTACTCAATACTAAATCATTCAAGAGGTTAAAAAGAGTTTCTAACTTCCTTCTCATGGCTCCATTACAGGTATTGATCATCACGATATTGGAATGGAGGGAAAGGGAACACGAGGAGGATGATGCTATTGCCGAAAATGATCCGCGTACAGTTTCTACCCTCTGGGAATGTGGTCTTTTAAAAAATTTCAGGATCTCGAGCATGAGAGCCCAACTCTGGTTGTTAGAGTACCTGGTCCACATGTGGGATGTGGATCAACAGTTATTTCATGTAGGGGTCCACACACTAACACTAGATATCGAGGATATCTATTTTCTGACGGGGTTGTCATGATGTGGATCTCACGTGACTTTGACCGGAGGTAGGGGTGGTGGACTTCCTATGAGTGAGTATGTTCAATGACACTATGTTCCTAAGGCAGAGAGAAGCAAGGGTAAAGTTTCCATTTGGGGGGTCTAATACTTGACCCTACGGACTATCTTGTTTACCGTTGCACACATGACTAGGAGCATGGCTCTACACATGGCTCTCCAGAGCTATTTCCAATATGCAATAAAGTGCACAGAGTCTCGGGTTTTCAACTGGTCAGACGCAGTTCTCCATAGTATGAAGAGGCAACTCACAAAGTGTAGAAGGGGCGACCTAAAGTAGTTCGCGTACGAGTCTATTTTGGTGTCTTTCTTCCTTGAGAGAGTCCCACTACTGCGACTACAAGTAGATTGAGGTTTACCGGCCCCACAGGATCTGAGGATGTTGAGGTGGTGTAACTTCATGGCCTGACACGTAG
>JASDQU011104516.1:0-30043 GCA_032191745.1 Picea mariana
AATTGATGATTTACTTGATCAATTGAAATATGCTAAGTATTTTACTAAGTTGGATTTGAGAAGCGAATATCATCAGATTAGGATTGCCGAAGGAGACACATGGAAGACAACTTTCAAAACAAAACATGGTTTGTTTGAGTGGATGGTAATGCCTTTTGGACTTTTCAAGGCTCCTGCTACTTTCATGAGAGTTATGAATGATGTCTTAAGGCCTTTTCTTGATGATTGTGTTATTGTCTAATTGGATGACATTTTGATTTTTAGCAAATCTCGTGAAGAGCATGTTATGCATGTAAAACAAGTTTTAGATGTTTTGAGAAAAGAAAAGTTGTTTTTGAAGATGTCTAAATGTGAGTTTGGAAAAACCTCACTTATCTACTTGGGGCATATTGTTGGTGGAGGAGAACTAGAAATTGATCCCTCCAAGGTTAAAGTCATATTGGAGTGGCCCAAGCCCAACAATGTGACAAAGGTAAGAAGTTTTTTGGGAGCAACCCAATACTGGAGAAAGTTTATTGCTAACTTTTCTTCAATTGCAGCCCCATTACATGCAGTGACAAGTGTCAAGCAAGTTTTTCAATGGGGAGGCAAGCAACAAAAGGCTTTTGATACTTTGAAGGAGAAAATCAATTCAACCCCATTTCTTGCACTTCCGAATTTGAGACAACCTTTTGAAATCCAAACTGATGCAAGCAATTATGCAATGGGAGCATTCTTGTTACAACATGGTAAGCCCATTTGTTTTCATTCTGAAACTTTTAATGGTGCCATGATTAACTATATTACTTATGATAAGGAGTTGTATGCATTGGTGCAAAGTGTGAAAAAATGGAAACATTATTTGTTGGGGAAAGAAACCATTATTCACACAGATCATAAACCACTGCAATACTTACAATCACAAACAAAGCTACAACAAGCAAGGCACTTAAGGTGGATGGGTTTTCTACAACAATTCCACTTGGTCATAAGGTATAAGAAGTGAATTTATAACAAAGTTGCTGATATGATTTCAAGGCCTATTATTAGTGCTTCAATTATTCTTAAGCATAGTCCTATCATGCATGAGAGCTATGTTGAGCAATATGCTTTAGATGCCGATTTTAAAGAAGTATATGCAACTTTGTGTCATTCTAACCATGTTGAGGAATTGGATTACCATGTGCATGATAATCTTTTGTATCATCTTGGCAAGCTATGTATTCCACAGGGTGAAAGAATCAACATAATAAGAGAAGCTCATTCTTCTCTTATTACTGGTCACTTTGGTGTAGGCAAGATGATGGCTAATTTGCAAAGGTACTGCTATTGGCCTAAAATGAATGAAAGTGTTTCAAGATATGTTAGAGGATGTTCGTTATGTGCCACAAGCAAACCTAGCAATAGAAAGTTGGGTTTGTATACTCCACTTCCGGTTTCTTCTCGTCCTTGGGAAAGTATTTCCATGGACTTTGTAGGAAGTCTACCTATGTCTAAAAAAAATCATGTTTATCTTTATGTTGTGGTTGATCGATTTAGAAAAATGTGTATTTTGATGCCTTGTAAGAAGCAGGTTATAGCTGAGCAAACGGCACAAATGTTCTTTCAGCATGTTTGGGTACATTTTGGATTGCCTAAATCCATTATTTCTGATCGAGATTCTCGATTTATTGGGAACTTTTGGTCAAGTTTAAGGGCACTCATGGACACCAAACTGAAAAAGAGCACAACTTTTCATCCACAAACCGATGGTCATAGAACAATGGTGCATCTTCTTCGTGGTTATTACAACAAGCATCCTAAACTTTGGGATGAGCATTTACACTACATTCAACATGCTTACAACTGAGCTAAGCACTCTTCAACTCAAACATCGCCATTTGAAGCATGTTTTGGCTATTTGCCCAAATCTCCTTTAGATTTTATTTTTGGGAAGGATATTTCTATTGATGGTCAATATGACATTGATAGGGCAGAAAAGTTCATTGAACAAATTCAGTCGATACATCAAATGGTACAAGAANGAGATGAAGTTTGGATTTACATTAGTAAGGACAGACTTAAAGGAGAAGGTAAAAAATTGAAACCAATTAGATATGGTCCTTTCAAGATTCTTGAGAAGATTGGTAACAATGCCTTCCATTTGGATTTACCTCCTTATATGAAAATGTATGTAGTTGTCAATGTTGAGAATTTGAAATTGTATGAGCCTCTTTTGATTGATGATCAAGGAGAACATGTTCAGATTCCTTCTATAGATGATTTCTCCCCAGAATATCTTACAGAACTGCATGAAGACACAATCCTTGATAGGAGGATGAGAACTTCAAAACAGGGAAATGTGGAATATCTTCGAATTGGTCTTAAAGGCACAAATCCAAGCAAAGCCAAGTGGATTGAGGTTGGGAAGGTGAGGGAACTATACCCTCATTTTCAGATAGACTGAAAGTAGACTTTTTGAGGTCCAAAATCTTTCCAATGGGGAGGTGTGATCCAGTGGATCAAATTTTGCTTAAAATTCAAAGTGCTCAGAATTGCTTCAAATCGAACGGGTGCATAGGCCTTGTCGTCACGAACCCAACGCAATTTGAACAGGTTCAAATAGACATCAGATGAGTGACATATCACGTTCTGTTCAAATTGTCAAACAAGCAAATTTTTCTTTTTGCTGACTGTATAGTCCGTACAGATGCTAAGTTGGCAAGGCTGTACGACACGTGGAAGATGATGAGTTGGCAGGGCCGTATGACATGTGGCAGGTGATGAGTTGGCAGTCATGTGGACGAATTAGCATTCGATACATGGCATATTTGTGGCAAACAGATTAGTGACACGTGGCCCAAGCGAGGGCTGCCACGTGTCACCTTGGGCAATGGTTAAAACTTTGTGGGAGTCTGCAGGACTCAACCTCGCGACCTCTGAGCAGGGGTAGAGCTTTGGGAAGGGCCGCCTAATCGACACACCCACCATATAGTTCTTACCATAATACAAGTTGAAAATTATTTAAGTTTGATTTGTTGTTTATTTCGGCGCGGGGCTGGGCTAGGGCTTAGCCCCAGCCCACGGTTGTGGTGTCAATACATATGACCGATGGTTAATATTGTGTGAGAGTTTTAATATTGCCAATGGTTAAAACCATGCACCGACACTTGTCGTTTTCCCATACGACTTGGGACTTAGCCTTTTTGTGTACGGGGGGGCGTGGTCACATGATCCATGCGTCCAATGCCTTTGCGGTTAGGGGGCTAGGTTCCCTAACCGTTATACAGTTGCGTGCGTTTTGTGGTTATGTGCATGGTGCTAGGTTTAAGCATGAAAAAATGCCCAGAGTCTAGGTTGGACACATAGAGGTGCATTTTGGTGATCCAGAGACAACAAGTTTGAAGGGGAACTTCTAGGAATCTTATCTTCTTCAATTTTTGGCCAAATTAGGTGCCGAAAAATCCCAGCTAGGGGTTTTTCGATGTTCTGAAGCCATTGGAGCCATCTATTTGGAATTTTGAGCATTGTAAAGCACATATTTGATCACTTTGAGAAAATAATATAAAAGATCCATTGGAAGCTGGACCAGGAGATGTAGCCTAAGAGAGAGGTGAACTCCTTTATCATTTGCTGTGTTATGTGTTTACTGTTCACTGTATTTGCTGGTTATTATTTGCATCTTGAATGTGTAATTTTCTCTGAAATTTGTGTTTGCAAATTGATCCTTTTGCATAAGCACACTTAAATAAAACTTTGCAAATATTTTCAAGAATACAAGCCTTTATCATTTTCAGATCACCACGTCGACCAATAACATTGTCTTGTTGGTCGTCAATCCCACTCGGTTTTCAAGTGAAGCTGCATCATTTACATCAACACCAAACACTTTCTCTTACATAATTTCATTGATAGACATGATTAACGCATTGGTTAGTTCCCAGCCAGTGTCCCAGTCTTCAAATGTTGGTATGGGGAGAAATTTAGTTCCTTACCAAGTCATTGCTTGGGGCGGATCTCATATTTCTCTGTCAACCCCATTCGTTGGAAGTGGACCTTTTCCATCTTCTAGTCCTAACCCTTAATGGGGTTTGGGTGCCTCCATGGGTATCAGATTACAATATGCTAGTATGTCATCTACATCAACCCAATTCACACTT
This sequence comes from Picea mariana, assembly GCA_032191745.1. Taxonomy (NCBI): domain Eukaryota; kingdom Viridiplantae; phylum Streptophyta; class Pinopsida; order Pinales; family Pinaceae; genus Picea; species Picea mariana. Next base: position 4,119 of record JASDQU011104516.1, read on the forward strand.
TATGGTGGGTTCGAGAGCAACACTTTCACTGCATCCACCGTGTCGACAGGGGGCAACCCCTTCCAAGGTCAATCCTTCCCCTGGCAAGGATATTTTTTTTCACAAGAGGTGTCGTTGGGAGTACCCCTCTCCAGTGCCAGTGGAATCCATTCCAAGGGATGTTGCAAGGGGGGAACCCATTTCCCGGTTAGTCTACCCCCACACATGGATTTGTTCCTACGTATGGGGGGTCCGTTGGGGGAAAATTCTGTTCTTACTTTGGGAATCATATGGGTGGAGGTGTTCCTCCATTTAACCAGGGCCAACAAGGTTTTATCCCAAGATCTATTTCGATAGAAAACTATTTCTGGAAACCTAGTGCCAGTTACAACCCATGTTCTTCTTTTCAGGCTGCCAATCAGTCAATGATGCAGCCTAGGGGACCATTTTTGAAAATGACGCATTTTCCAGAATTATCCAAGTTGATGAAAAATCCCATTTGTCATGAACTTAGTTGGCATATGGTCCCAACCAAACTACCTTCAGGCATACCCAAATTTGAAGGGAAAAGTCGCGAGGATCCATAAGACCACATTAGGACGTTCCACTTTTGGTGTTCATCCAACTCTCTCAATGAAAATTCGATTAGATTGCGTTTGTTCCAATGTAATCTTAGTGGAGGATCTACCAACTGGTATATTGAACTTGAGAGGGGAAAGTAATCAAATTTTGGTGATTTAGCCATGGTTTTCCTAAACCATTTCCAACTCCTTGTCTGGTATGATGCCGGGATAGAATTACTGGCCAATTTTGAGAAAGATAGTGCCACACACATTTCTGATCACATTCAAGAATGGAGGAGGAGAAAAATATTGATTAAGGATATGGTTCCACCAGATTTTCTCCTTGAATGGTTCCTGAAATCTCTACTTCCTTATATTTCGAAAGACATTGCAAATTCGGGTTTGTTTTCAGAGGAACATGCAATCTTTCAGGCACAACAGTTAGAGTTCATATACTCTTAGTCGAACATGCTCTATGATATTATGCTGAATGCTCCAAGGTCCACTCTCGACTTGGAAAAGACAAAGTCTAACCCACATGTTGATGGCATATTGGTTTCTACTCAAACTAAATCCACAGACCTGGCTACAAACCAGATTCAAAAACTTGCTATTCAACAACTTGCAGCTGATCTAGCCTCCAACTCGACCACCCTTGCTACCCAATATTCTGATGTACACTCCGTGCAAATGAATACTTCAAAGGGTCCTCAACACCCCAACGAGAAGGAAAAAATCAAGGGAAAGAAGGGTAATGGGGGTAATAATAAGAAATATGAAAAGAATGTTGAGGGAGAGAAGGATGGAAAAAGGAAGGTGAAGCTTCCTTGCACTGTTTCTAGCGAAGATAAAATTACAAATCACTACCCATGTATGGAAGAAACCCATCGTCTCATAAATTTGAATCAACAGTAGTAGTTTGTTGTGTTGAATAACCCATTTCCATAAGGGAATAACTTACAAGCTGACTCTTCCAACTTCAACCCACAAGGGGTCACTTCAAGTGCTCCACCCTCTGATGGATATCAAGGAGTGTTCAACATGATTAGACATTAGAAGTTAAATGAGATATATTTTTCAACTAGGTCTCAGAGTTATGATAATCTTGGGTTGACTAAGAAAGGTAAAAATATTTAGAGGATTAGGCCCCTCTCCACTTAGAGAATCCTGCGAAATAGACAAAGGGTGTTTACAAATGGACAATGCATAATCCAAATGCAAGATATGCCCCCAATTATTCAATTGTCGAGGATTTGGCTTAGAATCCTTGTGCAATGTCTACTTTGGAGGTTGTCCAGAGTTTCCCCTCGCAACACACTGCTTTATTGTTTGCCTTAGGATATATTGTTTCCTTGAGTAAGCTCGTAATGAAGTTCGATGCTATTGAAGTGAAGCTCTATCTTCCCTATCATGTAAATTTTCAGATTGGTGTTGTGTGCAACAATCTTTTGGTAAAGAGAACCATTGTTGATGAGGGCACTTCGACTTGTGTAATGTCCTTGTCATGTTCAAAATATATGGGTTCTCCTGAACTTACCCATTCTCCTACCCTCTTGAATGCCTTCGATGGATGATCATTTTGACCACACAGTCTTATTATTGCTTGTCCAGTCAAGTTAGGGGGAGAAATAAATTTGCGTGGAATTTGAAGTAACCAATGGACCGCTCAAGTATAACTTAATGTTAGGAAGAATTTGGTCTTACACTATGGAAACTATCATCTCGTTAGGTTTTTGCATGATATGCTTTCCCCATGAGGGAGGGATCGTAACGATCGACTAGGTGGAATCCAACCTTTTTGATGTGGAAACTAGTCCTGGATCCACTGTCTCGTTGATCGAAAACTCTTAGACAACAACTGAGAGAATCAATTGTGGAATGGATCCTTCGCTCATGGGATCTTTTATTTTTTCCACACCGATCTCCTACGAGCCAGGTTCTAAGACTCTTGTCTCTAGGGTCACCTCATTTAGAACATCGTATATGGATGATATATGGACACTACCCTCGTCGTCTAGCTCGGTTGAAGGTGGAGTATATGACGGGATGGATGAACCGTTGTCTCCAGTTCAAATAACCTACCAAGTCATTCAACATGCCACCACCAACCTAGATCAAACTCCCTTGGTCACGAAGGAGGATGATCTTTTTCCTGAGCCATTTTGGGCTAAAAAATCTTCAATCTCTCTGGACTGTCTAGATACCATCTTTCCATTAGATGAAGCAATTATCGAGGCAATGGTCGGAGCTAAAATTCCATGGGGGGTTACATCACATATCGTATTTCCTCCCTGAAATCGGTCGAGTAGAGAGTGGAGAGTTTAAGTTAGCCATTGTTGGAAGTGTTGATAGGGTGGCCAATCCCTTGGCTGGGCATGGTGTCTATGCCAAAGGAAACATGGACAATATATTAGAGATGATCTCGGTTAACATCTATAAAAGTCCCGAAGTCATCGAAAACGTCTTTATCAGAGAAAAATGCTCCCAATAGGAGATCGTTCAATACACGACACTCTTTAAAGAGTTTCAAGATGTGTTTTCATGGTATTACAAGGAAATTCCTGACATTGATCCTCAAATAGTTCAACATAAAAAAGGTATACTCTAGTCTACGGACTAGAAGAACTCTCTTAAGTTTTTTTTATACTTTTTTGGGCTCACTAGACTAAATTTACAAAAAAGGACGAGGGAGTCCTTAGTTAATCTCTTTTAAGACTCCTTAGATATGAAAATATGGCCAACTGGTCTTGTCGCTATCACACTCGTAAAATAGATTTGAAGAGACGTCTTTTTGATGTAAGTTTAACCCTTTTCTGGACCGAATGGACTATTTAAGAAAAATGAATACTCTGGTCTAATATTGGCCAGATGAGTTCTCCTTGGTATTATTTTATTATTTTTTTTTGGTTCTGGAGACTAAACTTACGAAAAATACCACCATTAGAGGTTTACATCCTAAAGTTGAGTTGGAACTCCATTTACATATTAACTGCTCACGCTTTTAGACCTAATGTTGACTTCAACATGTTGTTGTTGAACCAATTACTTATGAATTCCTATCAGTTCCCATCCTTGCAATTTATGCCTTTGTGAATAAACACCTTATCCATGGAGGGAACATCCCCCGAGTGTCCTCATCCTGCACATGCTTCCATGCATTGAGCATAGGTATGTTCCTTGCACTTTGGAACTAGTTTTCTTTCTTGCGAAACTCATTTCCTTGACTGCACAATAACATTCTTTTATTCCTTTTTTGGGCTTCTATAATATGAAAAATAAAACAAAATTAAAAAAACCAAAAAGAGGGGGAAAACATCTATCTTTTTATTGGCATGAACAATCCTTCAAACCTAAAAATGCAATCTTTTTTCCTTTTCTTATGCGAAATGCACAATGCAACTTTCAAGAGAAAGAAAATAAGCGAACAAAAGGATTTATTTTCTTATTTTTCTTTTGAAATGATTTTAATATGAGAAGAAAATGAAAACCTATGCTACTATCTTTTTCTTTTTCAAATAACAATGGAAAACAATGCAAAGAAAGAAAGAGACCTAACTAGCAAAAACTAGGTTTTTTCATTTTCTTTCAATCAAAGCAAAACCAACAAAAGATGCTAAAATAAACTGTAGAATACACAATTCATTTTCTTTAAAATGCAAGCTAAAAATAAGCCAAGAACATTGGGAAGCCAAGAGCAAGGCCTTTTCTGTGACTAAAGGTTTTCACAAACTTAGAGACAATAATACAAAGCAATCAAAAACATATTTTCTTTTTTCTATATAAAAAAATCTTTTCAGATTTTAACAAAGCAAAACCATAAAGGGACCCATGATACTCAAGGGAACTGATAATACCAAACACCAAATCCAAAATCAAAAGATATTGTTTTTCAAAATACTTTAGTTTAACACAGGTATGTGACTATGTGATGTGCAAATCGCTGATATCCATAGGATATATAAGAGAAACACGTGGATGTATGTTGTCTATAGAGAAGCAACATGTAGATGGCTTGGCAATTTCAGAAAATAAAAAATCCACTCCAGGAAAGAGGGCTTCGGAACTTGAAAACAATTCCTAAGAAGCTAAAAACTTTGTGAAAAAACCCAAAAAATACCAAAAACACAACAAGGCAAGCAACAAGCAAGGGACCCTAAACAAACTAACCCAAATTGGGAGAATCCCCAATATGGTTGCCAATTATGATTAAGGGATTCCCCCCCATGATTTTGGGTGAAATCACAATAGATCAAGACTGTATGGAGAAGACATAAATCTTCCCTCAGAGACAAGTATACAACACTGAAAGAATAACTACTTTTGGTGAGATATTAGGGAAGGAAAGGAGGAGAAATAGTGCACCTTAAATCTCCTATTTTGTGTCGATTCCCACTTCTGATTTTGGAAGAGCTCCCGATCCTTTGTTGGAATCAACCTGCAAAGTGGACACAAGACAAGCACTGCTATGAGGTATTTATGCAATCAAATAGTATACATATCATATATGATATTCAAATAAATTATAACAAGTAAAGACATACAATGATTACAAGATATGAGGGAAAACAAACTCTTCTATTAACACCAAATTAGAAAGGTAAGTTACAACAATGTCTTGCCTTCGACACTACTTCAGATCCAACCATCCAGGTACGTCCAATAATCCTTCAAGCATCAACTCAGTCGCTATACTCTCCCTTGGATACCCCAGATAGGGATAAGGAGACACCCTATGGATATATCGATAGTAAAGAGGTTGGAAAAGGAGATTCCATATTAGGGGGTATTGCTTAGAGGATAATAGGAAATGGAGACTTGCCATATGTTGGCAACATAACTTTGCACCAAAATACTTCACCTCTCCTTAGCCCTCAATGATGCTTTTATATATTCCCCAAGGGGTTGGGGGACATTTTTTATGGACATGGGGACGTTGGGAAATAAACCCAACCAAAAAACTTGCCCGAAATCTCGGAAATATTTTATTTTTTGTTATTTTTTAGGGCATCCGCAGGTTGAAAAATGGAAAGTCATGGATGTCTTCTTGTTCCACAAGGGAAACCCACATATATTCTCAAAAGACATGTTTTTTAATGATTTTGATGAGGCAAGTTGGGAAAATGTCTAACAAGCCATGGGAAAGGGTTAGGCCATGGAACAAATGCATAGGTGTGGCATTTTGTACTATAATAAATGCCCCCTAATGTGTGAGGTCAGAAGGGAGAAATGATGGCTGGAATACATTATAAACTTTGAGAGGGGAGGATGAATTTAAGTACCCATGAAGGTTCCCGAACAACCGATCCAAGAATAATAACCGTCAACAAAGTTCAATAAAGAGTTTTCTCTTCCCAAGTTGGGCATAGCCATGCTCAGGAGTAATATAAGAATGGCCTCTAAATCAAGTACATTGCAGATCCATTGCACATGTGAAATATAACTATAGTCCATGGCCATGAATAGTACATAGTGGATCCATGTGATATAAATGAAGTAGCAAGCATGGCCATGAAGAATACAAAGTGGATCCATGTCAAAGTAGATCATAGCCACACATAGATACACAATGAAGCAATATCTCAATATCAAGAATAGAGGACATCTAGGACCGAGGAAATGAACAAGATGATGCTCCACAAGTACGAATGTCTAAGAAGTGGCACCATATGAGTTGGGAAGGAGAACAAAAAGATATGGTTCTTGTACTTCACCCTAAGTCTTCACAACGATCCGTCGTGGTACAAGTCCACACTATGAGAATAGATGAGTCTAGGTCAAACATAGTGAGACATCGTTTGATTACAGGTCATTGATGTATACCATTAACAAATGTGAGACAACCCATCGATAATGATAATGTGAGTCAAGGTACCATGGTACAATATAAAAAGTGTGAATGAATGAGATGGCGTCGAACACATGGTATAATCTATTGAGTAGGGGACATTGATGTATTCACACTATCAATAGCGAGGGAACCTGCCACTAATCATTGCAACCCCCAAGGTACCGAACAGATAGGGGAAAATTATAGTCATCACCCACAAGAGTCTAGAGATTGTGAATCCCATATTTTCTTCCTAAAGAGAACTCTTACTACTATAGAAGTCTAGGATATCATTAATAAGGGCACTAAGGTCCTAATTAAACTAATGGTTTCCCCTCTCATTTTCACCCTCTTTTGTATTACCCTAGATTTTCTTATTTAGTCCAAACAACAAGAGGTGAATCCACGCCCCTATTTCACCCTTTTAATAGTGTGTGCATGCTTTGGCATGTTGGGTATGTGTTATATTCTTTGCATGTGTGTGTGTGGGTGCGTCAGATTCGACAACTACGTCTGACGATCCCTCTAGTAGTGCTCTTTGTGTCGTGTGTGCTGGGTCCAAGGGGGGGGGTAGGTATGACCCCCCTTGGTTACGCGTAGCGTTTGGGGCAGCGCCCCGAATTTTTTTTTAGGTGGTTTTTTCTATTTTTAGCGGTTTACTAAATTAATCCCGGATTAAGGGATTAAGGGATTAGGGTTTTGGTATCTATGGAATACCTAAAAACATTGTATATATTGTATGGTGAATGGTGAAATTTGATATAATGAATATAAGAAAGGTTTTCCTGGTTGAGGGTTTCCGGTATAAAATCTCTGTGTACTCTGTGTATGAGCCATTGATTAAATTATGTTTTTCTTAAGAATCTATATGCATTGCTTTACTTCAGAGGTTTAAAACTTACATATTCCATCCTTTCCCTCACACTACATGTAACAACATGAATTTTTTTGTTCACCACACTATGAAGACTAGTAAGGCATAAGTTATGATATATTAGTCGTCAGTAATGACATTGGTATATGAAGTGAAATATGATATATGTTAATGAAATAGGGATCGAGCACAACAAAATTATGAAATAGTGATTGAGCACAACACAATTATGTGGTTCTTTTGAGATATGTTTTAATTTGATAATTGGTCATTGTAACCATGGGATAGGATCTAATATGCATTCATGTCACATGCTTCAACTATAAAATTTGAATTTTCACTTAAATAAATTGTAGTGTTTTACTAAGGATATAAGTATTGTTCATATTTATCACATATTCACATGAGATATTTTGATATATTTTCCATTTCATATCATATTTTGAGAGTTCTTGTATACTAGTTTAGTGGATCACACTGATGTTTCAAACAATTCTTTGGAAACACATTATGGTGAGAATGAACATCATCATTATTCTCAAGATGACAATATTTCTGTAGATGTCGGAATTTGTGCTTGTTCTAGTAGAAACAATGGTAGTTGGTAGAAATTTTATTTCAACTTTGGGATTGTTCATTAATTTGAGTTTCAGTTAGAGAAAACTCAAAATGACTTAGGAATAAATCTACATGATTATAATCCATATACATATATATCAAATTTTTCATGGATTCAAGAAGTAATGTTCTTGATACCTACCACTCTTGCTATTGGGACACTGTTGGAATATTGGTTGTTGTCATTGATGTCAACCCTAGTCATTGGTTTTGGACCCCAAAGTTGATCAAGGAATTTGAACATGAAGGAAAATACACATGCAGATACAACACCCATGGATGGATAGTATACATCATGTCATTTATAGTTGTAGGTGGCACATCATGTGGATCCTCATGGTCGAGGATAAATGATTTTTTAAAGATGAACATGTGACTTTACAAGTTGTCCCTAAAGATAATTAAAGAAAATAATTACAAAATAAGAAAGTGATAAGTTAGCCCTAATGTCAAAAGTCAATGTCATAAAGAGTATAAATACACATGGAAGAATTTCATTTTATCATCCAAGAAAGTGTGATGGAGCTAGCATAAGTGGGGATGCACTTGTGTTGGGAGTATGTCCAGAGTTCAGCAAGGAGAAAAGTTTGAAGTGTTGGAAGTATAAAGGCCCGAAAGTTTAAAAATTGCAGAAACCCTAGCTTTCTGAGGGTGTACGCGGGCTGATAAGAGGACAGTTAGCATACATACACAGACTGATAGAAGATAGGTAGTGTACATACGTGAGCTGCTAGAGGACATGTAGCGTACCTAATAAAAGGCTTGAGGAAGTTCTAAGGAAGTCACATCTTGGTGATCTCTGGTTCAGGTTTTTGTGTAATGGTTATGTTTTGGTGATGATTTTATTAGTGATATGGTGATGCAAATCTTCAGTATCTTTTGTATATTCTTGGGTGGAAGGAAGGGGAAAGGATAAAGGGTCTAACCCTACCTTGAAATTGGAAGTGGTAGCTTCCCTTGAAGGCATTGTTTGGAGGTTTAACCCTCCCTTGAACTTGGAAATTGTAGCTTCCCTTGATTGGAGGTTTGACCCTCCTTTGAACTTGGAAGAGATATATTCCCTTAGAATTCATTACTTCCCTTGAATAATAACTTATGATAACTTCTCATATATGCTACATGGTGTATTGGTGTATCTCTTCTACTATTCTTTATTGTTCATTGGATATTCTTCATTGCTCATTGGATATAAATTGAATATATAATCTAATTGAAGTATACATTAAAAAATTGTTTAAAAATGTACTTGATACTGATTCACCCTCCTCTCGGTATCAACATACACTTCTTTACCCAAATTGCAAAGCTCAAGGAGCATTTAGTTTAGCCAGGGAGGTGACAAACCACATAACATATGCAATGTGGGAAAAGATCATGTAGTAAAAATAGACAATGATTCATAGGAAAAGGTATGTATCAAAAAATATTTATATAAATTAGTATATGGTGTGATTATTTGGTTTCATGTTTAGTGTTTCCCTTGTTTTTTATAATCATATTTGTTGGGTAGGTGTTATCTTCTTTGCATGTGTGTGTGGAGGTGTGTTAGATTTGACGACCACATTTAACGATCCCTCCCCCCTTCCTGGGGGGCAAGATCCCCCTCCCTCTGGTTACGTGGAGTGTTCGACTCTAGGAGGTATCCTAGAGATGACAAGGTTCTACTTCTCGGAGCCGATGGGGTTCAGGGAAACACCTCAAAATTGTTTTTTGGACATTTTTTTCTATTTTATTGTTTTTTCTATTTTTAGCGGTTTTCTAAATTAATCTCAGAATAGTGGATTAGGGTTTTGGTAGTTGCAAAATGCCTAAAATATTGTGTATATGTGTATGAGCCATTGATTAGTTTCTATTTTTCTTAGAATTTGTATGCATTGCTTTACTTCACAGGTTTAAAACTTACATGTGGTATCAATGCATGTTTTTGGCTTCAAGGGGATGCCTTTTTTGTTGAGGGTTTGTCTTGGTCTTGATAGATCAAGTTTATCTTGGTTCTATGATAAAACTAGGTTCCGTTGGAGCTTTTCAGTGGTGATTTGTGTGTTGAAACATAATGGAAAGAAGTTCTAGAATCAAGATTGAGAAGTTCAACGGTAAAAACATTGAGCTATGGAAGCTCAAGATGGAGGACCTTCTTGTATACAAAGAACAATGGATCGCTATGGATCCTGGTATGCAACCTGATAGTACACAAAGTACTCGTACAAAAACTACTGGTACACAAACTATTAGTACACAAACTACTAGTACTCAATCTACTGGTATGTTGAAAGAAGATTGGGAGAAGCTGAATAGAATAGCAAGGAGTATGATACGACTCTACCTCACTTATTCAATGTTATTGAATGTGTCGGGAGAATCTACAACCAAGGAACTATGGGAAAAGTTGGGGATTTGTATCAGTCAAAGTACTTGGTAAACAAGTTGTTTCTTAGAAAGAAGTTGTATCATCTTTGGATGGAAGATGGAGATTTTGTGATAGAGAATCTAAATGCCTTCAATACTCTGGCAAGTCAACTTGGATATGTTAATATTACGCTTGGAGAAGAAGATAAGTGCATTAATTTGTTATGTTCTTTTCCATACTCTCGGGATAATCTAGTTTTAGCAATTGGTAGTACCACTCAATCTGCATTGAAGTATGAGGATGTCATTTCATCCTTGTTATCAGAAGAGATGAGGTGAAAAAGCATGGATAGAGATGTTCCTAAAGATAGAGATGCACATAAGTCTTCCGGGGGAGATATAAATCTAAAGGTAGGTCTAAATCCCCAGGAAAATATTTCAGGAAATGATGTAAATGTGGTAAAAATGGGCATTATAAGAAAGATTGAAAGTCTAAGAAAGTTGATAAAGAAAAGGATTTGATGATGCCTCTTCCATAGAAGTGAAAACCTCCACAGAAGGAGGTGATATTTACCTAGAATCTACAGGTACACATGAAGATCGTGATGCATGGTTGATCGAATCAGTTGCATCATTCCATATCACTCCCTATAGGGAGTGGTTAAGTGAATATGAAAAATATGATGGTGGTGATGTCTTCTTAGGAGAATAATTGACAACCAAAATCATGGGACATGGAAGGGTTAAGTTGTTGCTGAAAGATGGAAGGATTAGAAATAACCGTGGAGTTCTTCACATTCTAGATCTATCCAGGAGCCTAATATTTGTAAGTTAAGTTGGATGATGTAGGTGTGGATACTTTATTGGGAAAGGGCACTTGCAATATGGTCAAAGGAGCAATGGTGTTGATGAGGGGAGTTTGATGTGGAATTCTATACAATTTGTTGGAAAACACTTATACCGATGGGTGTAATATTTATGTTTTCCATGAGTAGAAAAATAAAGAAGACAAGATCCATACTATCTCTGGAAAGAATACCATGCTATGAAATCAAAGACTAGGATGTATTGGAGAAAAGGTCCCTAGAACACTACACGATAAAGGTATGGTTGAAGGTATGTCTAATTGCACCCTAGATTTTGACTTCTGCGAACATTGCATATATGGTAAAAAAAATTGAGTAAGACTCCCATATGGTGCTACAAGAGAAAAGGAGATCTTAGAGTTTATATACAATGATGTGTTTGGACCTGTTCCTATTTCACCACTATGTAAATATGTGTATTATGTTTCATTCATAGACGATTTCTCAAGGAACACATGGATTTATTTTCTTAGGAATAAATTTGAGGTATTTGATAAATTTAAAGAGTTTAAGGATTTGGTAGAAAATCATAAAGAGAATAAAATAAAGGTGTTGAGGACAAATAATGGTGGAGAATTCTATGGGAATGAATTCGAAGAGTTCTATAAGAAGTGCGGTATAGCAAGGCATATGACTACTCCATACACACCTCAACAAAATGGGGTTGCATAAACGATGATGGAAAAATCAAGGAGCATGCTCAATGGTGTCGGGTTAGGACAAGAATTATGGGCAGAGGCAATGTGTATTGTATGTTACTTGGTAAATACATCACCCTCATCAATGTTGGTGGAAAAAAATCTACATGAAGTATGGATTGGTAAGAAAACCTCTCTTGAAAATCTCATAGTGTTTGGTTGTGATGCTTGTGTACATGTTCCAAAGGAAAATAGGAGGAAGTTGGATAATAAAGCCAAAAAGTGTATCTTTATTGGTTATAAAGATGGTATGAAAGGTTATAATATTTGGAACCCAGAAACTAAGAAGACGATTTATAGTCGGGATGTTGTTTTTAGAGAGGTTAAAGATGTTCCCAAATAGGAATTCCTACCAAGGGAAGAAGAATCTAAGAAAATAGAGTTTGATATGGATGATGGAAAATCTTAATCAATGGAAGAAGATGGAACAAAAGAAGAAGAACCTCATACTCCAATATTGAGGAGATCAATGAGGGAAATAAGGAAACCAAAAAGGTACAGTGCACTTGATTTTTGTGCTAATTTTGCTGTATCTATTATTGATGATGATCCCTAAATTGTCAGGGAAGCAATGAATTCAAAGGATATTAAAATATGGAAGAAGGTCATAGTTGAAGAGATGGATGTCTTGGATAAGAATGAGGCATGGGATCTATTTGAGTTTCCAACTAGAAGAAAGGCCATTGGAAGAAAATGAGTGTTTAATAAGAAGTTGAATGCAGAACTAGGAAAAGTGGAGAAATACAAAGCTCGATTAGTAGCAAAAGGTTATTCCGAGGTAGAGGGAATTGAGTTTGGTGAAATTTTTTCTCTTGTTTCCAAGTTAACTTCTATTAGATTTATTTTATCTGTTGTTGTTTATTTTTTTTTGGAAGTAGAACAGATGAATGTGAAGAAAAAATTCCTAATGGGGATATGGAAGAATAAGTATACACGAGGCAACCCAAAGACTTGGCAGTGAAGGGAAATAAAGAGCTAGTATGTAAGCTAAAGAAGTCACTATGTGGTCTGAAGAAATCACATAGCATGTTGTACCAAAAGTTTGACACATATATTCTTGGAATGGGATTTTTGAGAAGCATGGTTGATCACTATGTATATTCCAAGCAGGTTGGTAATCACTTCATTTATGTAGTGTTGTATGCCGATGACATGTTTCTTGTAGGAAATAACATGGATGTTATCAAGGAGGTGAAATCACAATTATCCTCCAAATTTGACATGAAGGATCTCAATGCTGCTAACTTCATTATGGGATTGGAGATTAAAAGAGAACGTGTAAACATGAAACTCTAGTTGAATATGAGAAAATATGTCAATACAGTATTGTAGATGTTTAATATACAATAAAGTAAACTGTTCAAGGTTCATATTCCTATATGTGTAAAGTTATTTGTAGATCAATTTCCCAAGACATAGGAAGAGGAAGAGGACATGTCCCATGTTCCATATGATAGTGCAATTGGCAGTTTGATGTATGCAATGGTCTATACTAGACTGAACATTGCACATGCAGTGAGATTTTTGAGCAGGTATATGTCAAAAGTAGGGAAGGAACATTGGACAACAATAAAGAGGGTTTTCTGGTATTTGCGTGGCACTTATAGCTATGGATTGTGCTACCAAGGAAGACAAAGATTGGACAGAGTGTTGAACATACATGGTTTTGATACATAATAGGATGGAGATAGATCTATAAGTGGGTATGTGTTTAACCTATTTGGAGAAGCAATTAGTTGGATGAGAAAAAGATAGGTCGTAGTGACACTCTCAACTATAGAAGTTGAATAAATGGTAGCCACTCAGGCATGCAAGGAATCCGTATGGTTATAGAGATCATGTTCAGGTATTATGTTGGTACAATAATCAACAAGGTTTGATTGCAACATTCAAAGTGCAATATTCCTGGAAAAGAACCCAACTTATCATTCAAAGACAAAGCATATTGATGTTGAGTATCACTTTGTGAGAGACATGGTTCATGAGGACAAGAAGGTGTTGTTGGAGAAGGTTGAAACTTTGAAGAATGTTGCATATTCATTGACAAAGTCTCTGAGTATAGAGAAGTTCTCATGGTGCAGAGAAACAATGGGCATTACTGCCTTGAATTGTTGACTATATAATCATGTGACCCCCTATATGCAAAGAAAACAACAAGTGATATAATTTTGGGTAGGTTTTATATTCTTTGCATGTGTGTGTTCGGGGGGGGGGTGGATTGACCCCCCCCCAGTTATGAGCATTCGGCTCCAGGGAAACAACCCAAAAATTTTTTTAGGTATTTTTTTTTTCTATTTTAGTGTTTTTTCTATTTTTAGTGTTTTTCTAAATTAATCCTGGATTAATGGATTAGGGTTTTGGTAGCTCCAAAATACCTTAAATATTGTGTATATATTGTATTGCAAATGATACAATTAATACAATGAGTATTTGAGAGGTTTGACACCAAGGAAGGTTGGTTTTCTCCCGGTTAATGGTTTTTAGCGTAAATCTCTGTGTACTATGTGTATGAGGCATTGATTACTTTCTATTTTTCTTAGAATCTGTATGCATTGATTTACTTCACATGTTTAAAACTTACAATATCTACCATCATATGTGAGCACAAGTCTTTGGAAAAATATTATATATCATTTCCACTTATTAGCCATACACCACTTTATTGCAAGCACTTGAAATGCCACACTTGTTTATCATATTGATGTGTTGGATTACTGAGAGGAGGGGTGAATCAATAATAGAGAAATTTAATCCTTTTTAACCATAAAATGAAAGTGTTATATCAATGTAGAATTATCATCGAATAGTTTCAGAGTAAATAAACATTGAACAAATGAGCAATCATACACATACACAATACACCAATGTTTTTACGTGGAAACCCAAAGTGGGAGAAAAAACACAGAATGATTTTTCTTATATGTATTTAAGAATTACATTCATTGGAAGCACCAACTTCCTTTGTTTTCCAATTGCAACTGGAAGGAGGCTCCAATCCCCTAGTTTCTTAAGATACAACCTAAGGGAAGCTCCAACTCCCCAATTCTCTGGCTACAACTAGAAGGAGGCTACAACCCCCTATGTTCTAAGGGTACAACCGTAAGTTGGCTACAACCACCTATCATTTCCTCATCCAACCACCCTGTCGTAGAAGTATAACGTTGGAACCACTGTCACACTATCACTATGAGATGTAATGCTGTAAACCTGTACCAATCAACCTGCACCAAACAACCTGTAACAACCTGTACCAAACAACATGTAATCAACTTATACCATAAACAAGTGCATCAACCATGCACCAATATGTACCTCAACCTATACCATCAACGAGTGCATCAACCATGCACAAAATATCTACCAATAATGCATCAAACACACATAAAATATGACTCATCAAGATGTAACAACATCATCAACTATACAACTCATGTATGTGCCAACTCATCAACTACTTGTCTCAACCATGTACCTCAACCAAAATCCCTCATCAATTTCATCATCCAAATCTGATTTGTAACTCTGTAATAGACCTGGTGTATATGATTACATACCTATGAAGCTTCCTTAACTTTAAGAACAAGAGACTAGCATTTTCATCAAACTTTACTTTAGTCTCACATGACTAATTTTGGATTAGTCAACAACCCTAACTTGAAATAATCATAAATATGTACCTGTAATGAAAAAAGATATGAAAATAGTACACAATGTTCTTCAGTGTTTGTATACAATTGCTCCAGGTTTCACTGCTTGGAACCTCTCAGAAAAGGAGTTATAGCAAAAATGTCATACCTTGTTGAATTCTGGCTTATTTTAGAGAGACAACTTGTAGAGCGTGCCCCACACAGAATATTTGTTGTATGGATCTAAAAATGGTACAATGAATACTAAAGACTATACTCTAACCAATACATTTGATCTTACTGAATTTGGATCTGTTATGAAGAATTTATGATGTTTTTACCCGAAACACCTGTTTTAGACTAGTTTCACGGCTAGCCACAAACCTTATTTTCCACTGAGTGTAACTCCAAAAATAAAACGACCCACAAGATGGAATTTTTATCATAGATACTTGGATATGTTTCTTCAATGACCTCCATATTTCACAGTTTGAATAATTCTAGAAAACAACTTATTGCGAAAATGGTGAGATGACTTGTAAATAACATACCTTAGAAAGAATCATCAAAATAATTTATCCTGCCTTGAATTTTGGCCTTCTTTACTTCACCTTCCCTCTAAAATTCACCTTACATATCCTTTGGTTACCTCAATCACTTGTAGATATTCAATATTCTCAAGTGTAATTAAAATGAGAGACCCTTGCTTCTTATTTATACTTTTATGTAGCTTCCTCAAGGGGTTACCTTCTAACCATCTTAAACCACTTTCCTTATTTTAGGGCTGACCCACTTCTAACCACTTGTCCATTTAGTAATTTCTCCATTAAGTTTATTATTTAAATAATTTCTTTTGTATCCACTTTGACTTATATTACACTCATCACTTCACTTTATTATTTAAATAATTTCTTCTTTGCAACCACTTTGACTACTTTGACCTTTTGGGGCTTCTAGATGACTCATGAGGGTTCTTCAACTTCACATGGCCATAACTCTCTAACCGTGAGGAGTTATGTGACATTCCACATACCACCAGAAATGGAATGACATGTACTATCCATCTAGAATAGTATTTCCTTCAAATATATTAAAACTCATACCATTATACATCAAACAAACTTGGGTCCATTACCTAAACGTTTGTTCTACGATAATTCACTATCATACTTTCTTCAAGGGTCGACATCAATGAAACCCAACCCAAATAATCAACAATCTCCGCCTTTGGAATTGATGACAACACTTTGATGCAATACTAAGTTCATATCACTCATGCTCCCCTTGTGACCATCGCTCCCCGTGGAACCATGCATTTGTTCTCTTTCTCCAAGTATTTACCTTTTCATATGATAAATCTCTTCCCCTTTGTCATCAATGGAAAATGTATCTTTCCATCCGGGGCTGCTCCCCTTGATTGAAATCTTTCTGAAACTAATCTCCCAACCTGAACTGTCCTCTTTATTGTGCTTCCTCATGTAAATATAAGACATATAAGACAAGCAATCAAAATAATTCATTTTGGAGTAGAAATTACTCCGAGTCTCTGGAGAATATACTCAAAGGCTTCCCTTGGAAGCAGTTTTGTAAAGATGTTTTCCACTTGTTCTTTTATGCCCACATATTCAACTCTGATGTTCTTCTTTGCAACCTGTTCCCGTAGAAAGTGATACTTTATTGGAATGTGCTTCGTCTTGGAGTGCATCACCGGGTTCTTTGAGATATTGATGAAACTTGTATTATCACAATAGATTGGAGTGGGCTAATCATACTCAACCTATATATCTGTCAAAGTTTGTTTCAACCATAGAACCTAAGTACAACATCCTGCTGCTGCAATATACTTTGCTTCGGCTGTAGATATAGATACTGATGATTGTTTCTTTCTTAGCCAAGATACTAAACACTCATCCAAGTAGAACGCTGCTCCATTGGTGCTTCGTTGGTCATCAATGCAACCTTCCCAATTTGCATCTATGTAGGCAATAAGTGATATATCCTTTCCTTTTGGATATCATAATCCAAACTCTTATGTTCCTTTGAGATATCTGACGAAAATCCTCTTCACTTCTAATACATTGATTCCTTTGGTCCTACTTGAAATCGTGCCACCTGTCCAACTACCTACATTACATCTGGTATGGATTTTGCAACATATAGTAAGATACCAATCATTGACCTGTATTTCCTCTGGTATGTAGATTTTGAATCATCATATTTGCTCAACTTGCAACTGGTTTGCATAGGAGTGGTAACTGCTTTGTAATCTTCCATTCCAAACCTCTTTAGCATTTCTCTGATATACTTAGTTTGAGAAACAAAAATTCCTTGGCTGCTTTGACGTATCTGAAGACATATAAACAAGGATAATTCTTCGAGTAATGACATTTTAAATTCATTCTTCTTATCCTTTGCAAATTTCTGGCTTAACCTGTCATCAGTACTTCCAAAAATAATATCATCAACATAAACTTCAATTAATAAAATACTATCTTGAGTTACCTTGATGTAGAGGTTTTTGTTTGCACTTCCTTTTCTGAACCCTTCCCACTATAGATATCTATCCAGTCTAGAGTACCATGCTCTAAGATCCTATTTTAGACCATACAAGGCCTTCTTCAATTTACATACATAATCTGCATTCTCTGACAACTGAAATCCTTCAGGTTGTTCAATGTAGACTTCTACTTCAAGTTGCCCGTTCATAAAATATGATTTCACGTCCATATGATACACTTTAATATTCTTGGAGCATGCATAAGCTAAAAGCAATTGGATTTCTTCCATTCTGGCAACTGGGGAAAATGTCTCTTCAAAGTCGATTCCTTCAACTTGTGCATATCCTTTACATACCAATCTAGCTTTGTTCCTTGTAACCTGTCTGTCTTCATTCAATTTATTTATGAAAACCCACTTTGTGCCAATCACATTCTTATTCTTTGGTCTTGGAACCAATTCCCAAGTGTCATTCTTCTCTATTTGATCCAATTCTTCATCCATGGCCTTATTCCATAATTTATCCTTGCTGGTCTCTTCAAAATTGCTTGGTTCAATCGTAGATAAGAGTGCTAGGTACATTTGTTATGGTGAATGGATTCTTCTTCTAGTCTCAACTCCTACATCTTTGTTTCTGATCATTTGATCTAAAGGATGATTCATTTGTACTCGTTTGTTAGGTGTCTTTGGAGGCACTTGTTGAACTTTCTCTTCTACTTCTGTCTGATCCTCTTCATATTCCCCTTCTACTTCTTCTTCATCTTCTGCTTCTTCTTCATAAATTTGTTCCATTGATTCATTTTCTTCTTCCTTTAATTCTCGTCCACCTGTTTCATCAATTGTTACATTGATGATTTCCACAAC
The DNA here is from genome assembly GCA_032191745.1 of Picea mariana. Taxonomy (NCBI): domain Eukaryota; kingdom Viridiplantae; phylum Streptophyta; class Pinopsida; order Pinales; family Pinaceae; genus Picea; species Picea mariana. Next base: position 22,876 of record JASDQU011104516.1, read on the forward strand.
TTTGTTCAACCTTAGATTGTAACACTTGTATGCTTTCTTTGTACTTGAGTAACAAACAAGTACTCCTTTGTCCACAGGAGAGTCAAACTTTCTCATTCCGCCATCTTCTCTTTTGATGTAGCATTTGCTTCCAAATACTCTTAAGTGCTTCACATTTGCTGGTCTTCCTTTCCATAGCTCGTAGGGAGTTTTTTCATTATTGTTTCTGAGCATTAATCTATTTTGAATGTGAACTGTTGTATGCACTGCATGTGTCCAAAAAATGTCTATCAATTTTGAATCCATTAGCATTGTTCGAGCCATTTGTTGTACTGTCATGTTCTTTCTTTCAACAACTCCATTCTGTTGAGGTGTCCTAGCAACGAAGAATTGACTTTTTATTCCATTCCTGCTGCAACAGTCCATAAATTCCTTTGAAGTGAACTCTCCTCCATTATCAGATCTCAAACATTTGATTTTTGAATCCATTTCATTTTCAACCATTTCCTTGTAGACCTTGAAGTTTTCAAAAGCTTATGACTTATTCATGAGAAAAAAAACTACAATCATTCTTGTATAATCATCAACTAATAACATAAATTATTTCTCACCTTTTAAACCCTTTGTTGTAGTTGGTCCAACTAGATCAATATGCACAATTTCCAATGGTCTTTTCATTGAATATTCCTTTGATTTGAACCTGGTCTTTGTTTGCTTTCCTTGTTGACAATGCTTTCATAAAGTGTTCGTTGGTTTCTTGATCTGGGGAATTTCTCTAACTGCTTCCTTTTTGTTGACTTTGACAAGGTTATCAAAGTGTATGTGACCCATTCTTCTGTGCCATAGCCAACTTTTATCTTCCTTTCCTAGAAAACACTTTTCATTTCCAATTTCACTTAATACATATATGTTGCTTCAAGTTCTTGCAGCCGTTGCAATCAATTTTCCTGAACCTTCTTTTCTTATCTCTCACTTCTTTGAATCGAAAGTAATTTTATGACCTTGGTCACACATTTGAATTACACTTAGAAGATTATGTTTCATATCTTCTACTAGTAGAACATTTTCTTCCTTGGTATTCCTGTTTCTAATTCTGACTGTGCCTTTTCCAATGATTTTAGATGAATCATCATTTCCGAAGGAGACTGATCCATCTCTTTCCTTTCTTAATGTAAGCAATCTGTCTTTATCACCTGTCATGTGTTTTGAACAACCACTATCAAAATACCAACCATGTTTCTTCTGCTTAGCTTGTAGAGCGAGTGTGCATTCTTCATTGCTATACTGATTCTGCTTTCTTATCCATGTTCTCTTATGAGGTTCCTGTCTGTGACTGTTGTAGTTCTATTGTGGTTCTCTAGGAGGGACTGTCATTCTACAACTTTTGGCCATGTTTCCAAAGTTGTTGCACTTGTAGCATTCCACTTCAGTTCTCAATGATTCAAACCTGTTGTAGCTTCTTCTCTGTGTTTCAATAGGCCTTCTTGGATAACCATTTTGTGTATGACTTTCAAAGTTGTTTATGTTCCTCCCATTATCTCTGCAATTTACATCTTTATGTCCAAAATTATTGCATGCTTAACATAAACCAAAAAATATAGTTTGATACCTAGGAGTGGAAGGTCTTCTGAAAGGAGTTACTTTTATGAATCCTTCTTCCTGAGGCCTATTTGTTTTTGTCGGTCGTTGATTCTGAAATCTGAATCTTCTCGGTGGAGGAGTGTCCTTGTAATCTTCCTTGTAGGTCTTCCTATCCTCTTTGATTGTTTCTGCATAAATTTTTGGATATGTTTCTTGTTATGTTGTTTTGATGCTTGATCCATTTTCTGTATGATTGTATCTTGTTATGGTCCTATAATTATAGGAAATTTGATGATTCAGATATCATTTGTTGGTCTCATGATGAAGCTCCTGGCTTGCTGACTCGCCTCGCTTCCCCCTCCATTTTGCATCATCCTTCACCCATATTCCTTCTACATCATCCACTTATCCTTGCTAACCCATCTACTGTTGCACCCGTCATTCCCTCATCCTCCACTTTTCCACTTTTTAAACAATTAAACAAAAAATCTAAAAAACAATAAAACCAAAACAAATAAAAAATACATATAAAATAAAATATAATAAAACAAAACACATAAAAAAAATAAAAACAAAATACAATAAAAAACAAAAACAAATAAAAACTAAATACAATAAAAACAAAAACAAATAAAAAAAACTAAAAACAATTAAATAAAAAACTAAAAGAAATCATAACCTAAGTTTAAAACCCTTCCTCTTTTCATATTTCGGACTGCCCCCCGCCCCCCCCCACCTTACATCACTCAACCAAAGGGGGGTCCGAAAAGTAAAACCAATTTTTCCACTTGTCACCTCCAAAATACCACCTACCCCCTCTTCGGAATACCACCTTTCCCCCCAAAAAACCGCATTTCACAATGTTTTTACCAGTTGTCTTCCGAGGTGGATTCCAGGAAAACATGGGATCATTTTGAAAAACTGAAAGAGGGTTTTCTCCGCAACGGGATTAACTTCAATAACCTCTCTCATATTTTTCACAGGATCCATGGTTTTGGATAATCAAGAGCATATTTGAGCCCTATTTTTCAGGATTTTGGATTTTCCTGTTTGACACATCTTCTTCAAACCCAGATCCCGGACAACTCGAGATGAATTTCGAAAAACCGAGAGAGGTTTTTTCGTAGAACAATATGATTTGTAAAAATGTCCCATATATTTTACACAACTATCTCATATTGGGAGAATTGAAGACTTCCTTTGAACCTACGTTTTCAAAATTTTGGGAGGCAAATAAATCAAAAGAAACAGATGGTAGATGGATCAAATTGACCGGGCAAAGATCAGTCAGTGGCATGAAACACCTAGCAACAGAGGATCAACAAACAAGAAATCAAATCCAATATATTCAGGCAGTTCTACAACAGTCAAAAGACAAGTGGCATAACATCAGTTAAACAGTCAATTTCGAGATTCAAAGGCAAAGTTTTGAGGCATTAAATCGTCAATTCTAGATCTTCAGGAAGAGGATTCCACTCCAGCTTCACCATTCGCGGCATATTGCAACTATTTTTTTGAAGATTCAATTTTATTTAGAATTGTTCATTTATGGTGTTTCCTATGAACTAGGGGCAGTTTTAAATTGTAATTTTATTTAACCTATTGATTTCAATGATGAAAGGGTTCAACCTGTGTGAAAGGCTTTATGTGCCTTTCAAAATTTTGGGGAAGGGAAACCCATGAAAATGTATGGATGCCATGTTTATTTCTTTGTGAGATTAATACAACAAGGTTGTTTATGGCCTGAGATTCATCACGATGCTTATGTTCAACATGTCTTTTCTTTGTTTTATTTGTTTATCTTACGACAATTTTCTAAGAGCAGTGTGATTGGAATTTATCTTTGTTTGGTGCTCCTTTCACCATAGAATATGCTTGTTGTGTATTTTTGATTCTCTGTTCCATAGTTCATCCATTTCTAGATTCTTTGTTTCAATTATCAGATACATGTGTTTAATCTTCTGCAACTGCATGTAGGGATTCACCCATGGTTAGGTGCCTCTTATGTAGTAGTTTTTGTTTATGTGTTCATGGTTTTTCCTTCCAGGATTCATCTTTGGTTAGATGCCATGTTTGGTTTCCTACCTCCTATCCTTCTTATTCTAAATATTCCATAAGAGATTCATCCTCTGTTAGGTGCCTCTTATTACAATGGGCTTTACTCTCTTTCATACCACCTCTACATCATTTTAACCTGCTAAACAGGGTCCCTATTTTGCCTCAGTGTCTTAGGGAGGTTTTCAGCCTATGTTAAACTGTAAACCATTGAAGTTCATGTCCTGAATCCATTTCCCAATGGCCCATTTTCCCCTGTTCCAACCAAACAATTCAAAGAAAACAAACAACCCTGTACTTTCTAACTAGCCTAACATTCTAATCCAAAAAAATATAAATCATATAGAGAGATCCCTCTTTGAGTCTTGGAGGGATAGATCCTTGACTCCAAAGTGGTTTTATAGTTACCTCTTCCCATTTCTTCTTCATCTTGAGAAATTACAAAGTGTTAACATAGTGGCAACCATACTGGGGAACCTTCCTCAGAAAATCATATCTTGTTCCAGATCTGATTACTGATGGTGGATAGTGATCAGACACAAGAAAGATAAATCATCCACCTGGCGACTCCAATCGAATCCAATCATTTTCAAAGACTCCACTGAAGGAAGAACCTGAAACATGACAAGACAATATGAAAAGATCAGGTATTCAAGTTGGAATTTTATCCAATACATAATAGGTTTTATTTTTAATTATTTATTCTCTTTTTATGATCTCGACCAAGACCATATTGCTGAAACTTATGCTGATCAAATTCAACTTGATGAGCCGCAAGAGATCAAGCCTATTTTTACAGTCCCTGTACATACTCCTACACCTATAAATACTCTAGATAGATACAAGCCCCTTGTCTTACCTCCTATACTCCATGATTTCCCTGCAAATTATTACAAATATCTTCCCAGGTTTGATGGAGAATATGGTAAAATCACTGTTGAGAAGCACATTCAGAGTATTGAGATTTTTCTTGATCTTTTTGAGGTTGAGGAAAATGATGTCTGCATCAAACTTTTTGCTGTATCTTTGCAAGATAGAGCTAAGGAATGGTTCAAAATTTTGTCAGTTGCAAGCATATCCAATTTTCATCAGCTTGTAGAAGTCTTCCTTGGTAAATGGGAGATCAAGAGAAATATTTTTCTTATTTTAGAAGAGCATGATCATTTGAAATATAGCCAGGAGAAATAGTGCAACACTTTTCAACCAGATTCAATCAAGTTTACAATTCAATGCATGCTGATATAAAACCTCCTCCTGGTTTAGCTCTCTTACACTACCCATATGCCTTTGATCCAGAGATGGAATTTCAGTTGAGAGAAAGGAACACTACTACACTCAAGGAGATGCAAGACAATGCAATTAGTGTGGAAGCTAATTTGTTGATCAAAAGGTTAAAGATCAAGGTGGAAGAAAGGAAGAAAATAGAAAAGGAGCAGTTGAAATATTCAAAAGCAAAACTAGATATTCTAACAAGCACAATGAAAGAAATGATGCAGAAAGTTATCATGAGAAATGAATGTGTTGTCCACAAGCATCATGTTCCATTGGTTACAGAGAAACAAAGGGTCGCTGTTCCCAAGCATTTTGCAGCTCACCCTTGGTATCATAGATCAGAAAATATGTATTCGATTCACAACATCGTCCAAGATGAAACTCAAACTTAGCTAGCAGTAGAGAAATCAACTGATCTGATGTGTATGTTTGATGGCATTTCTTTGATGGATGATCTACCCAAGTATGATCAATATTATGATGAATACATTAAGGTTGATTATTCAAAGAAAACAAAGGTATGTTGTTGGGAAAAGGAAGAAGATCATTTACATATCAAATATGACAATCATCCTCTGCATGTTAATTATGACAACAATGAGGGAAGTGCAGAAAATCTAAGAGTAAGTGGTAAGTCTTTTCCCTTATGTTTTTCTTCATTTCAATTTCTGAGAGAAAATTATAAGCAAGTTGTTAGTAGTAGGGATGGAGAATGTTCTAATGAATCTGTTGAGGATGTCATTGATGACATGGAAGTTGTTCTAGATCCAGGAATGCAACCCTTGAGTTGCATTGATAGTCAAACCACAGATGAATTGATGTAGTATAATTCTGTACCATTAAGCTTTAATTCATTTCAGTTTTTGAAGAAAAATGTTGCTAATATCCCTGAGCATGTACTGAAGAATAAACACATAGAAAATCAATAAGTTTCATTGGAATCAATGCAACAGTCATGTCAGTTCCTACATGATCGAATAGTTGATGTGTTGGATGACTTGTGTTGTCCAATTCATGTTTCATTTTCTAGTTATGGACTTAAAATAGGTTATGATATAGACATGATTAGGCAATCTCTTTCAAGGTCTGGTTCAACAAGAGTTTCTTTTCAAAGATCATCAGAAAATCTGCAGTCAAATAAGAATTTTCATAATAATATAGATATCATATGTACATTACCAAGTCTTTGTTCTGAAGTGGTTGAATTTGAATATCAAGAAATAGGTCATGTCTATCATGATCCTATTGCTATCTATATGGGAGAGCTCTTCTTTTCAGAATGCCAATTGATACATGGAGCCTCTTTGATTTTCCACGGTTCCAAAGTTTTATGTTATGAAGTTCAGGTTGGATATCAGTTCCTAATGCCTTTGCAAGCTCTAATTCTGATGCTTTTTAAAAACAGTGAAAGAGCTGAGCTATTGGATAAACTAATAGTTTGGATTCATTGACATTTTCCCATTACCTAACTAAACATAATTCAAGCATGAAGAATAGGATTATATGTACATAAATAAGCTTACCAGATAAGTATATTTTCAGTAGCCAGGTTTGCAGTGTGCAAATAAGCTCAAGGTTGTGACCACATTTCAAATATTTCCTCAGTTCAGATTCAATATACAGATCAATTTTCTGCTTAAAGATCAGCCGCAGAGGATGTTGGATAGAAAATGTTGCAGTTTGGTATCAACCCAATGGGTAAATCACTGGTCTATGTGTTCAGAGTTCTGTGGTTCTTGTCACCTCTTGAAAGAGCTACCATCCCTAGGTGGAGCCTATGTTAGGGTCCTATAATTATAGGAAATCTGATGATTCAGATATCATTTGTTGGTCTCATGATGAAGCTCCTAGCTTGCTGACTCGCCTCGCTTCCCCCTCCATTTTGCATCATCCTTCACTCATATTCCTACTACATCATCCACTTATCCTTGCTAACCCATCTACTATTGCGCCCTTCATTCCATCATCCTCCACTTTTTCACCCCTCTGCCAATTTTGTCCCTGCATGAATAAACAAGCTTAGGCAAAAAAACAATAGGTTAATAATGAATGGTTAGTGGAATTGTTAATATTAATTAGCTTAGTAAAGTTAATTTAATTAGGTTAGTAGTAATATTAAGTGTAGTTAGATTAGTAAAAGTAGTTTAGGTTCGATAATAATAAACTAATTACTAATTAATTAACACCAATGTTTGTGAATAATTAACAATAATTAATTAAACAAAAAATTAAAAAAAAAACAATAAAAAAAAACAAATAAAAAATACATATAAAATAAAAT
>JASDQU011104518.1:25688-36531 GCA_032191745.1 Picea mariana
ATGGGTCTCCTAATCCAAACAATGCATAGTCTAATTGGGATTGTTCACCAAGGAGTACCCCTATTTGTTGAAAGGATTTTTTCTCATGTCAACACCATGATTTCAACAATTGAAGTGGAGGGTGACGTCCCCGGCTCTATGTAGACCTCCATCACTCGTAGGCCTCGGATGTGACCATCCTGGCATTGGCTTGGATTTCCCATTACTGCATGGTGAAGTGCTAGCCAGGTTTGACGCGTGCACGTAGAAGGCCCCACTCGTCATCACCCCATCCATGTGTTCATAATAATTGTTATTAATTAAACCAACTTGTAATATTTTTTTCCAAACCAAAAAGTCTCGTAATATTATTTATATAAACAAAATTACAGTTGACAAATGTTATAAGCATTTCGTCCTAGCCTCTCAGGCTTAGTAGTGGTTGACTTTACCTAGTCTCATAACACAAGTAGTATAATACTTTTCTCCCAAAAACATATTTCATCATATACTTACATATTGATCATCATCAAAACTTTTCAGCGAACAAGCCTAGTATACTCTAACCATCTAAAACTTTAAATACAAAAAAAAACTTAGAACTGAAGTAAATGAAAGTTTATATTAAAGCCAAGGATCATGAATGCATTATGTGTGATGGCTATTTTGTTCCTCTAAAACTATACATACACCACAATCCAACTCAAGCCCTTCTTTATATAAGCCATATGTAGTCACGTTCCTATCCCTATAAATATAAGCAAAATAAATATGTGTAAATGCTGACTATAGGTTCCAAACATCAATGAACAATGGTTGGAGTGTGGAATTTCTCAAAGCAAACTCCTACCTCATCCACTTTATAACAAGAAGCAAATCTATGAAAATTTGAATATGTGATACTCCATGTTCCTAAGCAAGAGTTAAAACCAACTTGAGTGCCATAAGTTTGGAGAAATTGTTTGATCCATGACCCACTCCAACTTTGAAATAAGTACTATGAGAGATTGAGAGATGAAGAATCCCCCCTGCCCCTCCCCTAGGGGCATTCCCTTGTGATGCTCCATCAAAGTAAGCCAAAAGAAGTTCTCTATTAAATTCTTTTGCAACAAACTACTAATATTTTGAGGAAAGATGAACAATATATTTTTAGAGCTTGCACTGCACATTTTAAGGGTAAGGTATCCTTATCATCAAACAATTTTTCATTTCTAGCTTGCCAAATTCCCCATGCTATATTTAAAGGAAGAGCTCTATAATTTATTGTTTCAATGTTCATACACCATTTTCTAAGAGCCTCATCAATGGAGTTTCCAAGCCATACATTTTTCATTCTTATCATCGCTTCCACTTCTCTCCATCCCTTATTTGCAAAAGAACAAGACATGATAAGATGTGAATTTGTTTCCTCATCTTGCTTGCATAAACAACACCAACTTAGGCCTAAAAAATTCCTCCTTTGCAATATATCCCATGTAAGAGCTTTATTGTTCAGTAACATTCACATGAATATTTTGGCTTTTGATGGGCATTGAAACTTCCATACTAATTTCCATAATCAAACATGTAAACCCTGTCTACCCTCTGCTACCAATACTTTATATCCAATTCTTAGGATATAGTCCCCTGTTGGATGCAGAGACTATACAATCTAATTCTTTTCATCCTTTAACTTGATAAAACAAACACTAAGACTGGGCCAATGTACCTTTGCCAAGTGTCTACCTCCTCCTCCCTTAATCTAACCTCCCCACAGGTAAGTCGACCTTGCTGCCAAAGGGTAGTCTTATTCCAACTAGCTATCTATCTTAAGGTATAAAACCCCCTATCTCTCATATGTTGAGTCAACTAAAGAGGTAGTTTGTGCAAATCCCCATTTCCAATCCAGGGGTCTAATCCAATTTGAACCTTGTTTCCCTTTCCCACATGCCACATTTATCCAATTTCAAACTAAAGGAAATGTTGATAGAACCACTTTCCAAATGATAGAGGCATTATGTAATCACTTTATAAGATTCCTAACCATTCTTCCATAGAGCTAGAAGCAATATATTTGTCTCTAATCACTTGARCTCACAACCCTTCACCTTGAATCAATTACCAAAGCCTTTGGGACTACAAGTTTTTTCCAAGAAAYTAGAGAAATGCCCYTTTTTTTTTTCACTKGGTCCCCTTACCAAATTTATAATATATTCATAATAAAAAAAATACTTCTAAAACTACAATAAGATAACCTAAAAATGTGAAATCAAACACGTATGGACCATAGAAATGGAAATAAAACATGTATGAACAATATAAATGGAAACAAAACATGTTTTTTTATTATATGTAAATTTAAATTATTTATATTGCAACATTGATTCATTGGAAGAATAGAACATGTTACACCAAAGATTTGAATCCAAGTGGGAAGATAACATTTCTCCTTGCTAACTACTCAAATTAAATTTAATCTATATATACTCTGATTGAAGGTGGCAAAACCTATCATAATTTAGTTGTCAATTTGACTCATCACCATTATTCAAGGAAAACTATGCCACCTAAAATGACCCACTGGTGGTCGTAAAGGCCCATACCTCCACTCCGGTGAGATGCCTTTGGGTCTTGGGCCATTAACTTGTTTTCTTATGTCCAAGAAAGATGAACTCTTAGCCAATCAAAAAACTTTAAAGTCTTACTTCAACACCAAAAAGTGATATAGTATTCACAAAAAAAAATCAATATCCCTTGTGATTATCACCAAAGTTATCTCCACAAATATTATGTACTTCTATATAATAGTATTTAACCCTAAATTTGTAGTATTTACCAAATATCATCCTTGATTGCAATTTAACCTCTAATCCAAAACTTATTTATAATAACATATATTATAAATAATTACAAATACAATTGGAAAAAAAATTAAAATGAGAAATTGCTAACGTGCTTTGGAAGTGTATATGGAAGTGTTTTTTAATTCAATTCTTTATATTTTATACTTCCATATGTATATGTTATAAGGGCAACCCAGTCTCGTAAGGTATATCCGTACTTGGTGTAATACGCCACGCCATAGCATTCCAAGTTCCAACCACGCCGAGAAGGCTATCCAGACAATCCTGATAATGCTCATCGAGAGCTATGTTTGTGGAGAAGAGGCCTCTTACGCTCTCTGCCAGTGTGTGGTAACGAGGTAAATGCGTTGTTTTTTAGTTCTCTTTCCGTTTCACCTTATCTGATTCGAGAAAACCTGGTATACACAGAATTGTGATTGCTCTTCAGTTTTGGATAAGTAGTAGTCCACTCTCCCGTTTTCACTTGTGGCTGACATAAGGCCGTTGGGTTCAAGGACTTGCGAAGTTTGTACAGGACGCCCACCACCTTTCTTTAATCAAGTTTCAACTTAAACCCATTCGAACCCATTCAAAATTGCTGCAGATGTTATGCTGGAATAGCTCTATTCCTGTGGATTAGACTCAAAATAATAAGGGCTCTTGCTGTGCAGTTTCTCGGAAATCATAAAGGAGAAAACATTGCTGCTGTTTGATATATATGTTATGGAAATTCAAGGGACATACATCTTTGAAAAACAGCAAATATAACCCAATATATATTCCATTCCCAATTCATCCATGACTTTGTAATTTCGCAGCAGTCTATCACGGAATCTGTTATGGTATGTCACGATAGATTTGGGTAAACCGAAGTGCGTTTTGACCAATTTTCAATTATCTCGGAACATTCTTTCAGAATATTGCAGGCATTGAGTTTATTGTATCTTGGCAATATATAATACACGAGGGCCTGGTACATTACATTCGTTATCTAAATAGTAATTGATTGCTCTGAATGAACTAACTTACCCATGACAAATCTCTAAATCGCTGACATTTTTTTCTGAGACATTTGCACTTGGGTCAGCTGTTGCCATAAGCGGCGAGAACATTGCTGAAATTTCATTAATCGTGCCTAACATGGTCCAAATTCATGTAAAGCATGTTTCTGCAGTGCTTATGAAATTGAATATCTCTTTGAACAGAGGTGAAAGGTGCATCTCATGGAATCCCACCCAAGTTTGTAGTCTGAAATGCCCTAATGCATTTTTGGTACGTGTCACAGATCCCAACAAGAGTGGTTTTCTCCCCCCAATTAAATACAATCCTTTATTAGCTTTTTCCAAATCACCCACAAAGAGGATTAAGACAAAGTTCAGTTACTCTGCAAAAGATGTGACTGTTGGAGGTAGAATTGGATTACAAGAAGCTCAAGTTTCAAACGAAGCAGAAGAAGACAATGAATTACAGTATTTGACAAGTGGCTATGGATGGAAAGTTCGATTTTTAAATCAAAAGAGGGAGGAAATGGATGTGGTGGCAGAAATTCAAGCTGCAGCCTTTCACGTTCCATCGCCTATTTGGGACAGCTTTGTCTACATGATTTTCAAGGTCAAGCTTAAGTCTGTATATGTTTTTTAGATTGTCTTGCTTTTTGCTCCTTTTTTGGTTAGATTTATTTTTCTTTTATCCTCAAGAATCAATCAAGTTTTGAACACTATAAAACAATGTATATGGTTAGGGTATAAAATTGAGAGTACTTGATACTTCGTCTGTACATTCCAGGTCATCTGAGGTGATCAGTGATTGACCAATACCAATTAATGAAAGTTTGTGAACTAGTTCTAAATTGTTCAATCTTGCCGTTCTTAGTCGGAGTGACTTGTCCTCTGTTTTACTTTGGTTGAAAGTAGGGTTCTATTGATTCCTGTATATGATTATTTAGATTAATCAGATGTTAAATTTCTCATTTTAAACATTGTTGATCCATGAAACAGGCGGAAGTACTCAGTTCTCTCCTGTACAAGATCAGACATTCCCCACCTGACAGGTCTGATGATATTGTCTTTGAATTCTTTTTTTAACAGGAGAGTAATGCTTGAAGAATCATGGAAGGCCTGTATATGATTTTAGCTTCCCATGCTTTGGACTATCAAGACATAGTCCATCCCTGAGAAGAATATGATTACTCGAGGATGGGCTGTCTTAACAGTCCAAAACGTTGGAAGCGGAAATCATACACAGGTTTCCATAATTCTTCAAGTTATTGTCTTTGCTATCCATGCATTCTTCATTTTCTTTATTTTGATGGATGCACACACCGCTTTTCATTCTTATCCCTTCTGGAGAAACATTTCACAGCTGTCAAAAAAATGTAAACTCACATGAAGCCCCTGAATATTTTCTTCTTGTTTAGACCATTGATAACTTTGAGTTTCCGGCCAGTTTTAGTAGGCCTCTGTCACTAGCAGAATTTCGAAGATGATTTATCTCAAGCAGGAATTCCAGAGTTTATGCAGTAGAAAATTTTGAAGTTGTTTTTCAATGGACTCTATATCTACTGTTTGAAATTATTATGCTGGAAGCCAGCACTTTTAATTGATAGAGATGTTCAGTTTACATTTCTTCTATGCTACTAGATCCTTCCCCCTTTTTCCCTGGATACTCCCAGATATATGTTGGATCTGGATCTCTTGGATACGTCTTGAATCCTTCAYGRTTAAATGTCTGGAAGGATACAACATGGATCTGCACGGGATCCATTCTGGATAGTTATAGGGYTCCCAGTTGTATTATGTCAAAATATGAAGTACAGTTGGAACTCAAGAGAAACATGTTCGAATGGTGTATGGAAGAATTTTTGAATCCACAACTGACAACGTATTCTTCTCACAAAGATGAAGATCTTTGAGCAGCAAACCATATTATATTTGTTCATAATTGTAAGATGACTTGTATGCATAGTATCAAGATTCGAGTATGATTACAGATTTAAATATGATTCGGTATGGGAAAAATATGTCATGAAAAAATCCATTACAGCTCCAATACAGAAGTATACATCTCTAGATACAAAAAATATGCTKAACATTCCAAATTTTAGAAGAATTCCAGTTTCTGGAACATGCAATAAATAGAAAAAACAATTCATTCCTTGAATTTTTTTATTTTATTTAATCTATATTTATGAGTTTTTTATTAATATTTTTGAGGTTCTTGGCATATTCTTTTTGGGTTTATGGGTAGAYGGGCATCAACGACATGAAGTGTTTTTTTTCCAAGTTACATTGCTTGGGGAAAACCCCCGAGTACTTCTCATWTCGAGGATGGTACCCAGGGTAAACCCTAGAATCTTCAGGGCACAAGGCTTGTCAAAAACAGGGTTCGAAGCGATTACAACAATATACTCATTATGAGCTCAACATTTCACTTACGGGAATTGAACCTGGGTGGGGAGGATAACAATCATTCCTCCCAATCACCCAAGCTAAATCCAATAGACAGACATGAAGTATATTATCAAAGACAATTGAAAATATGTTGACTGTACAATATCCTACTTTAGGAAAAATTCACTGAATTTCCGTACAGCAAAGACCAATACGGCCGGATCTTGCATACTATGCTTGTATGCAAGCTTCAGTGTACATTTCAACTGATTGAGTTGTTTTCTCTCTAATATTTATAACAAGATCTTGTAAGTTGTAACTATCCACTGAAACAGTTTCTGTATTGCTTTCCAGTACAAAATTCAAATAGTCTTCTACCCAATAGCTGATCTCACATTGGTGTGGGATTGAACTAATGTTCCTAACCATTTAATTCCCTTTTTGGATCTAATCAACGAAGATTGCATTTGTTATCATGATATTATCCCCATAGTAGCAAAACTTGCTGAGTTTGATTTGGACTCACGAGTCAACTTGTCTTAGCTTAGAAAATGAGTCATTTTGATTCACAGGTGAACCAATCTTGCTGCCTGCAAGTTTGACTGTGATCTGTAAACTACCGTGGATATTCCACTGGAACAGTTCGTCACGACTCACAACAGATCTTAGAATATTCTGAAATCTTAGACTATGTAAAGTTGTAAACTGATTTTGCTTAGATCCTAGACCAATTAATTACTAGCTTTGCTTGAATTTATGAAACAATTGAAATATGAAAATGAAAGGAATGAGCAAAAGAACACATGATCCACAGACAAAGGAACACATGATATATCTTGGGAAACCAATATGGGAGAAAACCCAGTGAGAAGGTGAGGCCTATGCTTTGCTCTCTTTTCTTTAGTTATGGATATCCAAATACAAAGAAAGAGACACTCACTGTGGAGTTTCCTTTGACACTGTGGCATGTATGGTTGCTACAAAATATTTTGTTCCTCTGTTATGCTCTCAAAATACCACTCCTAACTTCTATGCTCAACTTTGGAACAAGTGCAATGCTAAAGAATGGAACTCTTTTTCCTCCTAGTGGTTTGGTATTTAACATAGCCTAATAGCTGTCTAGGGTTAGGGTTTTTGCATCCTCAACCCTCAATTAGTGATAAGGTTTGGACCTTCTAGAATCTTCTTGAAAGTCCACACATGGCTAGCCCCATATGTGTGAGTAATGGGGGTTGACGTGGCATCCACTCGTACCATGGTGGTCAACAAGGTAGGTCAACTTTTGGGAGACATAACCTTCGCATCGAGCTCTGATTGAGGTGATTTTCACACCGTTGGAAAGGTCTTGGTGTGTAGATCAACGTCGAGGGTGTGTGCACAAATTTCAAACGCTATAACCCCCAAAAATGCCGTTTAATGCCTCAAAAAGGCTCCATAAGGTTTCGGACCCCAATTTTCCAAACTGGGCCCTGCAAGCCAATTACTCCAATTTTTCCACCCATAAAGTACTAAGATAGATGAAAAATTATATGAAGATCCATTCCGGATCAGACTAGATGGCAGTGAGTTTGACTTGCAACTTGCAAGTATTCATTGGTCAAGCTCTATCTTGAAAGTACTCACTGAGATTTCCACTGCCTGACAAGTTTGACTTGTGAGCCCAAAGAGAAAGTCATTCTGCTCCATTATAAAAGCCAAACGAAAAAAATCCCTCTTTGCTTAGATATTTTCCTTAGTTTGACTCAAACTATTACATAGTACAATCCAGCTTCGCCAATTTTTTTGCCGAGCCAAGTTTTGCTACTTTGGTTTTATCAATGTTCCATGCATTACTTCTTGCCCCTATCCCTATAGAGTGAAAGAGTAGACCATGACTTGCATAAGAACAAAACTTATAGCGTCACATCCCTGAAAGTTGTAATTGCATTGAGAGGAGTGATGCACTCTTACGACAAGCAATATGCACCAGTTAGACTTTCTGCAAAGCTGCCCAGAACCTTTATGTGATAGGGAGGGCATGTGGAAGTTTGGAACCATGCATATTTGCAATTTTTCGGGAAGATATTTTGCACGGTGCTTATTGCTCGCCCACTCTTACAACCTAGGATGAGGGATATCTCCATGTTTGTTCAAGTGTCGATCCTTTGGTAACACTAATAAAATAAAATGAAAGAAAGCTGACATCCGAAATGTCAAAACAAAGGAAAAAAACAAAGAGCCTACTAATGTAGAAAAGTAAGCTAGCATAGTTCCATCTTAACCCTAGGTTTTTTAAGTGGTGAGAGGTTTTCACTTTGGTTTTTCTTGATCCCTCTTAGTGCTTAATAGCTCTAGGGTTAAGGTGGATCTATGTTAGTGATAATTGACTTATTCTAACAAAATTGTGCCTTCTCGGTAAATGTTTTACAAAGCATCCACCATTAGAGGCGAGCCTAGGATAATATTTCTTGTACTATCTCATAATTTAAAGCACAGTTGCACCCAAAAATAATAGGTTGTGATGTATGGAAGAACTCTTGGAATGAGCTTCTTCCCTAAAAGAATGAAGTACTTTGAACAAAAAATCACAATATATTTGCTGATATCACTAAGGTGATCTTTATAAAAATATTCCTTGAATGTTTTAACAATTTAGATTGTTTTCATTCCAAAAGAAGGTTTTGTGAATTTGTTCTCATAAAGCATTTTAAATTGCCTCCCCACATGAATAGTCTTCTTCCAGTAATTCAATTTATGGAAGTGCAAGGGTATGTCATTCTCTTGATGCACCCATCCATAATTGATACCCTTTGTAGATACAATGTGTAGGGAATCGAGAGGCATGAATTTTCTTGATGTTAGCTTATTATGTTATGCCTCACTTCTTGTTCCACACTCCTATAGTGCAAATGAGTAGCCTATGGCTTGTGAAGCACAAAAATTTGTAGGCTTTGTTACCCCCTCATATAGCATGAGTTATTTGATCCAGTTGAAGACCGTGCCCATGTAGGTTGCGCTAGGAGTGTGATGGCTATTTAGTCATGCTTTGTTGTATGGAGGCCTATGTATCAATGATGGTCATTTCGTTGGCATTATCTTTATTAGTGACAGAGGTTTGCAAGATGACACCTATGGGGCATTGGATGGACGAGGCGTACACACCTTCATGGAGATTCCTCCCATTATGACAATTTTTCTTACACCCATGTGCTTGGTTTGGACAAGGCTGTTGGGAGCGGGAACGATATTTGCAATTTTCAAAAAGCTTCCTGTAGTGGAGCATTTCGGGAACATTTTTATACAATACATATTTTAGTATTTTTTGATGTCTATATATTCAAAAAAACCTTGCAGAATGGAAAATCAACTGTAGAAAACATGAAAACATAGATTTAACTATTGGATTAACGATGATCATTAAAGCATCAACCGTTTAGTACACATAACATCAATCATCTAGTAGTTATAACGTACACCATTTTCATCAAATGATCAATAGTCAACCACAACATCAACCATCAAGTCTCAACATATAAAYTTTGTCATCAACAAATTGTAACAGATAACATCAACCATGAAATGAAATAGAGCATCRTATTCATTACCAAAGAGTTGTAAGATTTMGTCAACAATTCRAACTTCAARGG
This sequence comes from Picea mariana, assembly GCA_032191745.1. NCBI lineage: Eukaryota > Viridiplantae > Streptophyta > Pinopsida > Pinales > Pinaceae > Picea > Picea mariana. The sequence continues at coordinate 35,505 of JASDQU011104518.1, forward strand.
TAGGTTCAAAGTTCAATATTCAAACTTAAACTGTYATAAAATGTTTACAAAATAGTTTATAATAAAGACAAAATACTAAGTTCTAGAGAYTTCTTCTAAATAGGAAAAGGAAAAAGAGATCTAGTATCTACTAAGCTTTCCTCTTTCCATGAAAAACTTCTAGTTTTTTTTCCCGTGACCTATGAAGAAGAGGAGCAGGAGTAGGTGGAAGTGTTTGTGGAACACGACCAATAGTTACATGCCCCCCACTTAAAGTTGGACGTTGTGAAGCTAAAGGCGAAGCTCCTGCATCTAGAAACTTTCTAGTGGATGGGGGTGGCATGTCTATTCCATGAATATGATCACCCAAAAGTTTATCTTCCAAGTGCTCTAAAACTATGGCTCTTCCAAATTAACCTCCTATAGATTGTTGTCCCAAGTCACATATGTTCTATCATTCTTTGCCACCTCACAATAATGGGACAACAACCTCAAGTTGTAGTGCACATAAACTAAGCTTTCTGCCCTGTCTACATTCAAGATGTTTTTCTTCAAGCCGTGGATGAAGCTATAGGTGCTCCAACACCTCTTTGTAGAAGAAGTGATAACAACCTGTGAAAGCACCCTCACCACCAGTTTATGTAGACATGTGGTAGAGGAGCCGTACATGTTCCACCATTCAATAGGATTCAACCTATCTTGATCTTTAGTTGCATGCAAGTTAGCAAAGACTCCATGTTCATTGATGTACTTTCTCAATTGGCTTTGTACTTGAGCACACTCTTCTTCATCAGGGACCAACTTGCCTAATGCAAGCATATACCCATTTTGTATCTCTGGATTTGTGTGTGTTTTCACCTAACCCCACCCTCGGGTGCTTGTTGGGCCAACCAAGATGGAGAATAATATTTGGGTGTGAGGACATATACTAGGGCATGGAGTGGAACATCCAGATTATCCCACCTTTTGACCACATGTTTATGGATATGATCATACAAGATTGCATCTTTCGACTCAACAATGTCTTTGATTTGGCCTAACATGCTGT